>SMSR01010387.1:18776-37172 GCA_019453355.1 Ceratina japonica
ATAAATGAAATACACCTGACGCCTCCAGCATTTTTCGAAGATTTTCATGAAAGGTCGTTGAGAAATGAAAAATGTTAGGCGTGTGATTAGTGGCAATAGAGTTTCCTAGTCACGACGTAACAGTAGATGGGAAGGTGGGTTCGCGAGGAAAGAACGACTGGTTGGAAGGTAGAGAAGGGGACAGAAAGGAGAGAGGGCCACTGTCACTGCCAGGGCTACGGTGAGGTAATATCAGATTCCATGCCACGAGGCAGTCGGACGCCATCTTGGTGTACGCTGTTCTCCAACGCGACTACGTCTTTCTTCCACCCAGATTCCTTTCGATTCGTTCACCGCGATTCGACATTACACAATTCCACCTCCGGGCCAATTTATCCCACGTGAGAAACAGGCGAAAAATCAATTTGTCGCATACACTAAATCATGAGTTCTAATCATATAATAAAATGTATAACTACACGAATTTATGAGAAACAGGCAAAAGATCAATTGTCTACGTATATACAGGTTCATGAGTCTTGATCATGTAATAAATTTGCATAACTAAATGAATTTATGATAAACAGGCAAAAGATTAATTGTCTATGCACATATTAATTCATCAGTTTTAATTATACCATAAAATAATAGAATGTTTCAGTAAATGAGTTTATAAGAAGCAAGCAAAAAATGACTTTATTTATGCACACACTGAATCATGAGTTCTAATCATATAAGAAAGTGTATGCTAAATGAATTTATGAATAACAAACAAAAGAACAATTGTCTATGCACATACTAAATCACCAATCTCAATCATACAATAAAGTAATAAAGTGTTTCAGTAAATAAGTTTATAAGAAGCAAGCAAGAAATGAATTTATCTATGCACTGATTCATAAGTCATATACTATAATAAATTGTATAACTATTTAGATGAGACGTCTGAAGAATATAAATGAACCAATAAAAAGTTGTAATAATTTACGAAATATTGCAATGTTACAAGACTATTTTTACACATAATCATGGACTACATTCTGGTTTGCAGTGTACCTCCTATCATGTAGTCTGGCTGATTAAAACTTTAGCTATTCGATCGTGAGTCTTCAGTTATTCTATTATAAATAGACTACGGATTTATGCATTTATACAAGAAGTTGATGTGCAAGAATTAACATTTTACACGAAAAATAAAAGAAATCATTACGATTCATTATTTAAATTGATATAAAAATAGTTTTATTTTGCACAAAAATCTGCAATCTAATAATAAAACTGTATTTCAATGAATCAAAGATTCCTGGCAGAATTTCTAATACAAAAGACCGTCGAAGTACATAAAGGAATTTCTATTTATGTCCCATATTTGAGGTTCTCAAATATTTTATAAAGATCTGCAATCTAATAATAAAACTCTATTTCAAACGGTGACTTCAGATTCCTGCCAGGAAACGTTCTAATACAAAAGATTCACGAAGTACATAAAAGAATTCCCATATTTGAAATTTTCAAATATTTTATAAAAATCCTTATGGTGTTTGATTAAAAACGATATTCGAGGATTCGTGAAAGAATTGAAACGAGCAGCGGTCGTTATCTTTATGGATGTCATATCGTGGGGATCTGTGAATCCGTAAAACGAAGTAGGCATTCCAGAGTCGAGCCGTCTATGGAGGTCTCGGTTCGAGACCTTCACCGTGAAGAGATCTTGAACCGACGCACCGACCGGTACCAACATGGCGGCCGTGGCCGAGGAGCGGACAAGCAGCAGACCCGACGCGATTGTGTAATGGCGGCTACGAAGCCTCTTGCAAGCCCATAGAGGAAAAGGTGAACGTCCTGCGTTCTCCTCGCCTCCCCGGCCTCTCTCACTCTTTCTGCACCGTTCCCTCACCCGTGCCTCCTCCGACTCGCTTCTGTCTCTCTCTCGTTCTCCGTTTCTCCGTCCGGAGGATACATAGTCTAGCGAAGGCTACGAACAAACTTGCGCTACGTGGAACCTCGTTTCGGACAAATGTCATCGCCCTCGAGTTGGCTAAACAACGAACGTTTCCTCGTTCCTAATTCTCATTTGCCGGCGTACTCTTCCTGTGCCGGCCGGCCGAACTCCTCCTCGTTTTCTTTATCCCATAGTATTTGCACTGCCACCACCGTTTTACTCTCTTTGCGGAGGCCAACTTTTTTTCGACGGCTACAGGTTCCCAAAGTCCGTTACCTAATTTTCGTTCGTCGTCGAGCACAATTTATAATCGGAAATGTGTGCGTGGTGTTCATTGAATTAAATCACCTAGCAATGATTTTATATCAAATTATGCTATGATGAATAGCTTCAACAGAATTGTCCTTCAAACGAATGACTAGTCACTTTAAAGAGAAACAAGCAGTCCCTACATAGTCCATTGGTTAGAACCTGATAGCCAAACCAGAATTTCATCCACCATTACGTGTATTATTTTAATATGATTACTGATAATTTTAAGACGTTTTACGATACACGTTTATTTTTTGTATACGTTATATTTGCAAATTCTGAATCCTGGTAGATGTAATCGATAAGGCATTCGAGTTCGCGACATGAAAGAGAAGGCAGCGACCGTCCAAGGAGAATATCGTGGGAGATTCGAACGCGTGGATAAGCGAGGAGCGCATAATACGGCGGCCCACGTACTCGCTTATCTACTTACGCTATGCGTGTGACTTGTCACGTGGCCGAATTACGAAACGAGAACCTGCTACCAAAATTTACTACCCGTGTCGACGAACTCTTCTCTTTTTCACTGTCCTGTCCTGTCCGGTGTGACAAAACCCACCAAACTGGAAACATTTAGCCGGCAAACGAGGATGAAGAAACAAAGTTCAATCCTGTATTTATAAATATGATGACTCATTCTTCTAAATAATCTCAAGTATACAAGAAATCCTCAATTCAATTATGGTACCATTCTAATTACGTATCTTAAATGATCATACAAATAATGACACTGCAGATTAAAAAAAAAAACTGCATTTGCATAAAGCATTTAATATGCAGAAATGCGCACANCGAAGAAACAAAGTTCAATCCTGTATTTATAAATATGATGACTCATTCTTCTAAATAATCTCAAGTATACAAGAAATCCTCAATTCAATTATAGTATCATTCTAATTACGTATCTTAAATGATCATACAAATAAAGACACTGCAGATTCATAAAAAAAAACTGCATTTGCATAAAGCATTTAATATGCAGAAATGCGCACAGATTTAGAAATGTACACATCATTATATTTGAAAGGTGCAAGGATTAGAATCTATACTTTATATTTTCAATTTCCGTGAATGTTAAATCTGGAGTGTACGACTGAACGAGGCAAATAGCCTTGTTTGCCAGACAATATAAATTCTGCCTATCAATCGGTATTTTGCTTGACTGTATAAGAACTGAATTGGTAGCCAACGAGCGAACCTAACTCCGCTCTTGTTAGTCGCTACGTTGCCGGTTCTGCAAATTGCGAAATTCCTCTGCGTACCTGTCGGCCATTCTGGATATATTCTCCCGCTTGCTTACTTACATCTGAACCGCGTCTACGACCGTAAATCCCGACGACTAGGCCAGTGCACTGACCGTGCTATAAAAACTGTTCCTTGGAACAGGAAAAAAAAGCTACTGATATATCTGCCCTTTTTCCTACGAAACCGCATTTCAATCTGAAATCTCACCGCAATACGTGGCACAGTCAAATCTTTTTCCCTTGGCCTTCCCCATTATCCACTCTTTCCCATCACTTTTTCAAGACAGATTATTTTATGAAATCAAATATTCTCACAGAATTTAGTAACAAGGAGTTATAAGAACATTATCAATCAATTAAATGAAAAGTAAAATTGAATCAAATCAATTTCATTTCTTGCATTCATAAATCCTCATAATATTTTTAATACAGCTAATTTTTTATAGTTTGCATGATATTCAATAATTTCGATTTTTAAAGAAGTCAATTCAATACAGACTTGAAAATTTTGAAATTGATAAAATTAGTATGGAATAAAAGTGAGATATGGAAGCTCTGGCAGGCGAACGGTACGAATAAATAATCAATGGCTAAGTAAAACATTCACGTTGCAGTAACGTTGCCCGTTTGAATTTTGCACGCACGGAGAGGACCCGGTCTGAATGCGTATTCCGTTCGCGACTCTTCCTCGTTGGCTTCGGGCCCAGACATTCGTCCACGTCCGTGAATAAGGAAAATCTAAGGTCAACCTCGACAGCCGATCATCTTTCAAAAAATGTTCAATTCCTTCCATCCGTAAAAATTAAATATTATTATATGTAGATTCTATCCTGTATTCCAACATGTTTAATAGCAGTCATTCAGAAAGTTCAATGAAGAAGTAAATAACAGAGGATGGAATTTAAGATATACTTACTGCGTAATTTTGTATATGAGTTCGAAAATCAAAATTTATGGTTTGTTGGAGTAGTTGTAAATTTATTGCAAAAAGTACTAGAGAATTTGATGGACTCTATTACACTCTAAAAGAAACCATGGTATACTAATGGTTCAACCTCTCATGCAATTTGTTCAACAAACAATATCATAATAACAGTTTCCTCATCAACAAATGATGTGAACATTTAACTGTGTGATTCACATACTTCGAACCACACCAACAGTTTCTATCATTTATAATGGGATTTCTGATATTCTCATTCTACGTACTTCTACTTCGCATGGATTTTTATGTATTTAGCACCACTTGTCTGCTAATAATCCATGGAAGATAAATGATGTTAAATCAGTGTTACTTAATTTTTGATGGGCTTTCGTGTGAGGTTCGTTTCGTCTTACGTACGAAGTGCAAGGCAAGAAGTCTTAAGGCGTTTCTCTGGACGTGAATGCGCACGAGCGTGCGTGAACGTGTATCTACGTACGTGAACGTCCGTGCATAAGTAGGTCGGTCGGTTTGGTTGCCTGTCCCGTTACCAACGAGGGACACGTGTAATAACAAGACATTACGCGTCTCTTCGTATTTTCTTGCTCGGTCTTGCGCGTTCTTTCGTTTTTCCGGGACGAGAACCCTTAACCATGACCCGTCAGGAGCTTCAATAGAAAAATCTGGGGCCATAACTTCCTGCCCGTTGATATAAGGAGCAGTCGTGCTCAACTCAAAATTAATTCTCGTCCACAATTTCTAACGTTTAATTTCTTATTACTTCACTTTTCCCTGTACTATGATTATTAACTTCGCATTTGTACGTAAAAAATCATGATTGTTCGTAATTGAATTTCATTCACATCTCATTTTCCAAATTACTACCACAAATGTTCCCTTGCATAAAAATCTGTAATTATAACCGAACTTTTTAAACTACTAATTAAATTGTGGATTTTATGCAAAGCTTAATATAAACGCAAAGCTGAATACCCATTTAAATGTCTAAGTGATAGAAGAAATGTTTATTTAAAACACATTTTCTACTTACTGTCCCTTATACATTTATGAGAATACAGACCTCAGAAGAGATAAAGTACAAAATATGTTTCATGATTAAATAATGAAGAATTGTATTCAAATCTCATTCCCACAAACGTTTCACTTTGCATAAAAATCTGCAGGTGTAAGCAGACATTCTAAAAATAAAAATTAAACTGGAGATCGTATGTAAAGTTTAATATCATATAAACTCTGTATGAAATGTTCATTCATAGAAAAATATGGGATATCAGAGGTGAACATATTTTTCAAGAATGAATGGAAGGCATCTGCCGGAATATCAGAAGCTAAATACGCATTTCAATGTCTAAATGTGACAGAAGAAAGGTTTATCTAAAAAGATTGTCTGCTATATTTTGTACATTTATAAGAAAATAAAATGAGAAAAGATAAAATAAAAAGAAGAATGTATAATAATTAAACAATGAAGAATTGTATTCAATTCTCATTCCCATGAACGTTTCACTTTGCATGAAAATCTGCAGTTATACGCAAATTCAGGCGAAATCATTGGATCATTCTTCAGTTGAAACGATTGTTGTACGGATTAAGAGAAAAGTAACAAGTTTGTTGCGCAATAATCGTGTGGCACTCTCGATAGTGAAAAGCCACTTTTCCACGTGATTCTTTTCTTTGGCCGTTTCGCGAGTAGGGAGAAGACGATTCTTCGACGACCGCATTAATTTCTCGGTCCCGTGGACGCGACGGATCGAAAGGAGAAAGAGGAGAGTTCCGTCAGTGTCAGCGTTACAACTGTTCACCTGTAATAGTCGGTTGAGTAAGAAGAAAGCGGCCTTGCGCTACTTTCCATCGTTAGATAATATCGGTAATACAATTTCCTCAGAGAAAAGATTCAGGTGAAACACACGAAACTTTCAATAAACCAACATTACGTCGCCCATAAAGAAAATATTCCCAGTCCTCTCAACAATAAACTTATTCCTAATCATTAGACTGGAGAACATCGAATATAAAATATATAATCAAATAATATATAAAGAAACAGGTAAAAATATGAAATGCCAGAAAATGGAGAAAACATTCCCAGTTCTCTCAGAAATAAACTTATTCCTAACTATTAGACTGGAGAACATCGAATATAAAATATATAATCAATAATCTATAAAGAAACAGGTAAAAATATCAAATGCCAAAAAATTAAATAAGAATACTGTAAGTCTTTTATTCCTGATGAAAATCATTCTTGTACCTGAATGACTGCGACTAACAGCTTGAACTATGAAAATGTGCAGCTGCATTTTCTGATGAAACGAAGACAAGGAGAACTGGTATAAAGAAATCGATCGAAGGATCAGCTGTGGCTTTTAAAAAAGGGGGTAGAAGATTAAGAATCGAGATACGGGTAGAGTTCAGTGGGTCAAGGTTGTGGAGAGAGTTCGAGAGCGATCCGTCTTGGTAAAGAGGAAAGAGAACACACACCGGAGAAAGACTGGCAAGCGGAATCACGTCGGCGGAGGAAGGAACCCGAAGCTAAGGGGGGCACACGCAGAAAGAGGAGGCGTAACACTTCTTCATAGGATTACGTTTTCGTGTTGCACAACCGGGACGTTGCGCAACCGGGCGTTAGATAATCNTTCGCGAGTAGGGAGAAGACGATTCTTCGACGACCGCATTAATTTCTCGGTCCCGTGGACGCGACGGATCGAAAGGAGAAAGAGGAGAGTTCCGTCAGTGTCAGCGTTACAACTGTTCACCTGTAATAGTCGGTTGAGTAAGAAGAAAGCGGCCTTGCGCTACTTTCCATCGTTAGATAATATCGGTAATACAATTTCCTCAGAGAAAAGATTCAGGTGAAACACACGAAACTTTCAATAAACCAACATTACGTCGCCCATAAAGAAAATATTCCCAGTCCTCTCAACAATAAACTTATTCCTAATCATTAGACTGGAGAACATCGAATATAAAATATATAATCAAATAATATATAAAGAAACAGGTAAAAATATGAAATGCCAGAAAATGGAGAAAACATTCCCAGTTCTCTCAGAAATAAACTTATTCCTAACTATTAGACTGGAGAACATCGAATATAAAATATATAATCAATAATCTATAAAGAAACAGGTAAAAATATCAAATGCCAAAAAATTAAATAAGAATACTGTAAGTCTTTTATTCCTGATGAAAATCATTCTTGTACCTGAATGACTGCGACTAACAGCTTGAACTATGAAAATGTGCAGCTGCATTTTCTGATGAAACGAAGACAAGGAGAACTGGTATAAAGAAATCGATCGAAGGATCAGCTGTGGCTTTTAAAAAAGGGGGTAGAAGATTAAGAATCGAGATACGGGTAGAGTTCAGTGGGTCAAGGTTGTGGAGAGAGTTCGAGAGCGATCCGTCTTGGTAAAGAGGAAAGAGAACACACACCGGAGAAAGACTGGCAAGCGGAATCACGTCGGCGGAGGAAGGAACCCGAAGCTAAGGGGGGCACACGCAGAAAGAGGAGGCGTAACACTTCTTCATAGGATTACGTTTTCGTGTTGCACAACCGGGACGTTGCGCAACCGGGCGTTAGATAATCGCCAAATCTCGCGGGCACCGTTAGACCGTTTACGAACAGGTTGGCCGAACGGCTGCACGAGTTTCACAGGATTCCTCGAACCGGAGGTAAACTAGTCCTCTTTGTCGTCTAGGAAGCGAGTCTTCCTTGCAAATATTTGCTCCGAGGTAGACCTCATTTCTTAGAACTCTCCACTCCCACCAGGAATCAACCAAATAGCACTTATGTTCAAATATGCTTCTATTGCTTATAGTGTAATACTCCTAAAAATGTAGTCAAGAACTTTTAGTAAAATATAAATATAGAATTTAAGGAATCTCTTCTTTCAATATTTGAAGTCGATCCAATATCATATAATTTATTCCTTCAGTCAGTGAGTAACAGTTGACTGATTGCAATGAAAAAACATTTGTACAATTGACTGAAGAGTTATACAGCGAAGAAGTGTAGGAATAATTATTTAAAGAAGCGACTGTCCCAGAATTAATTGTGTAAATATGGAATTTAAGGAATCTCCTACTTCAATATTTTACCAGTTAACAGTTACCTGATTTCAATGAAAAAATATTTGTACAACAGCTTCAATGTAATGGCACATCATTTCTATAACTATATTGATTAAAGAGTAATATTTACACAGAAAATAAATGAACTGTTTCATTTAAATTGAAACATATTTGAATACGTATAGGAGTAGAAGTGAATGCAAGCTCGGGCACGTATCTGGCTGTCCCAGAAATGATTGTGACAATGAGCTGGAGAGCCTTTTATGCTAGATGCAGGAATGGTATCGTCATACGCGAGGATCCGTTTCTCTTCGAGCCAAACTGGTCGCGGTCGTCCGCTCTATAATGGCGAATCGAGTCAGTAGGGTCACTCTAACGGGCTAACGGGTCATTTAATGGCGCAGCGTGCATTACGCATACGCTGACGTAATTCCTTTGACCGACAATCGGCCTCGCTCCTGGCCATTCATGGCGCCAAAAAGAGAACACCTTACATTCGAATAAATTCAAGTTGTGCATCCCTAACAACTAAACTACTGCATAATAAAAGTACACAATATTAAATTGAAGACTTTTGTAAGAAGAACATGAAGTTTAAAGCATGAAATAACACAAAATGAATAAAATACAATAAAATGTATGGAGTAAGAAAATACATAAATGATTGCTTTTTTTCTATGGCTCTTCTTTTAAACTTCCATTGAAACTAAAGTACAGAAGTTGAAGAACATTTGTTTCGACATCGTGACCGCTGCTAACAAGTTTCACTGACTGCCGGCGAAGTGAACACCGTTGAACGATTTGGGGAAGTGGACAATGGTGCATCGGGGCAAGTAGGTGAACGTAACTGTTTTATTAAATCGTAAGTAAGCTGCGTCTTCGGCCGGGACTTGCGTAATCGAAAACACAGAGAGTGAAAATCAAGCGTAATCCTACTTTCGTTCGGCGAGAAGAAGAAGAAGAAGACGAAGAAGAAGCCGCCTCCCGGCACTTTTGCCGTGGCCGTGGATCAGCCGACTAACGGCGGCCGACCTTCCACCGTTGTGTAAGCGCTCTTCTCGAATGTGAGCTCATCGAGATCGCAGATCTCTAACGTAATAGCGAAACGAAACCAGGCGACGCATAATCACGTACAGCGGTCGTCCCGAAAATAAAATGTTCGCCTTTCAAGGACGAATCGCCAATCGTAATCAATCCTATCCATCCCTGCTGTCCCCGTTAGCTATTTTCTTAACAAGGCATTTGCATTAGACGCGAGAGACTCCACAAGAAGAATTAAAAATTCTGTTCTAGTTATTTGTCCTTCATGTCCTTCGAACCAGGAAAATAAACGATATAATGGTTCTTACTCCCCCTTGAAGGGGATTTAATTCCATATCAGATTTTTCTTACGTTCATATACATTCGGATTGTAATTCTTGTAGGATAACTCGATGCTTAAAGAGATAAACTTATGATTTGATTTGTGCAGGAAGAGTTTTTCATGGTGCTCTTCTTACTCAAGTGAGTAAGTAATACGTACTTTCGATTGGGATTTCACTTTCTCACTTTCGATGATCGCGATGATGTCTGGGATGCAAAGTTGAAACGGCGAGGATAACGTTAGCGTAAACGGTACACCCGTGAACTGTTATCCTCGCCGTGGAACTGATCAGGGGACCCACTGGCCCACCGGCTCTCAGTTCGCTCAACAATGCCGTTTCGTCGACACTTGTTAAACGCTTTAACAGCTCGCGTGTGTCCGATTCCCTTAATTGTAATTTTTAACGATGGAAATAATCCAGATGAAGAGTACGTGTAAGGAGTTTGAAAAGTGGTGCGTTCATCATTTATCTAACAAGCTTAATTAAAATTCTGAAGTATGGGTGAATAGCTAACATTATCCGTCATTGAGAGATAATTAACGACCATTATTATGAAACATTAGAATTTCATAATTCATTCATATATCTCATACCTCATTTGCAAAATGGTGCAATACATATTTTTTATTATACTTCAATAGTAATTAATCCATCGCTATAAAATTAATTAAGCCTCTTTAAAACGAATAGAGGTGAAGAAATTTTTAAATATTATGCATACTAAAATTCGACGAAGACTGATGAGTATGATGATTGGCAGATATGGGAGTTGGCCAAATTAGGTATTTACAGTACGACGTTTTCGATTCGCATTCGTTAGCACGGGGATGTAAAAGGGGTACGCAAGGATCCGGTGGTAGCCGAGTACATAGAAGAAACGGACGGTGCCGGAGAACGGAGAATGCCGGTGGAACGGACGAGAGTGGGACAAAGGTAAAAAAGAACGAGGGAACAAGAAGAGAAAGACGGCGAAGGAATGAAAGGAAGACGGAGAATAGTAACGCGGAATGCCCGGACAACGCTCCCGTGGAGCTGGGGCCAACTAACGGTCCACACCACCACCACCATCGGCATCAACTTCGATGGTCCTCATCATCCTCCTCCTTCTCCTCTTCCACTTCTTCCGTCTTCGTTTTTCTATCCTCTTCTGCTTACCCGGCAACAAGCGTTCGCCGTGTCTCAACTTCGAATTCTTTTACGAAATCCACGCACACCCCTTCATAAGTCTCAGTCTTATTATGAGACAGACAAGATGAATCTGAATATGCCCCATATTCTTTATTCTGCATCGTATATGAATCAATATAAAGTATCTCAGATCAGTATAGAGTAAAATGATCCTTTATTAATTGATCTTAGAAACTGAATTTTCATTAGATAAAATCCTCTCAATAAGTAATAACTTAGTCTTAAACGTTCTGAGAATAATCATTTTTTCTCGTTCTTTCGAGAAAACAGGAAAATGATCGTCATCTCTTATTGGACTAATAGCTAAATGGAGTCAGTAATGTAATACTTCATTGTATCCATGATTATTGATTCCTATGCTTTATCTTGTATTGTATAAAGTGTCACTTGAAATGATTCTTTATTAATTGATCTTAGGAAATGAAGTCTCATATAATAAAACCCACTCAATAAGTAATAGCTCAGGGCTTAGACGTTCTGAGAATATGAATGGACAAATGATTCTTTCTGGTTTCTCCAAGAATATAGGGAAATGTATCGTCATCTTGTACCAGACTAATAGCTAAATTGAGCTGCTAATATAATAGATCGCTCTATCCACGATCACCCATCCCTCACCTACACCGCATTCCTATTAAACTTCAAAGAGTTACTGCTTCTCGCAGAGGTTAGCCGGATGCGTTGAAATGCATCCTACATTATGTTAAGCTTCGATGTACACGATTGCCATTCTCAAGAAACAGATACCGTTATTAATTTCTGTCTTACTCGTCCTTTTTACTATCAATTCTCCGCATGAGAATCCTTCCGCTAGGATTTCCGAATAAGACACTGTCCCGCATTCAATGGCAAGCCTTAATCGCGCCTCCCACCGATTTTCATGGTTAGCGTCTTTAAATCAACATTTGTTTGCAATTCAACATTTTCTAAATTCCTACCACAAACGTTTAAGTTTAGAAACGTAGTAGCAAGATCTCAAATTAAATCTCTCAGCCTGCAAGTATAAAAAAAGCAGGGGTACATCCTGCCCCAACCGGATCCGAGGGATGATTCTAAATAAAAGATGAGGGGAGCAGATCAAAGATTCGGGAAAACCTCTCGAATTACGTGTTCCTGTATCCTCCCACTATTAACGTACGTTCCCGACCTTCACGTTACCTGGACTAGGCGCCAAAAAAACAGTTTTTGTGAGCCACAAGAGCACCGCAAAACGTCTGCTAGGCCTCGGTGAGAATCCTTAGCGAAGCATTCCGCCAGACTTATTTCCCCGCCTTTCTATCCTCTCCCCTTTTGCTCCTTCCTCTCTCCGCCTTTCTCTCTCTCGTTATCCGTTCCTGACAAGTGCGTACGAAGTGTAGCTTATGACTTGTTGCTAGGAGCGGACTGACACCGTGTTTGTCGAAAATATTTGCAGCCCCAACTCCTCGTCTCATGCGCGAAACGCTTAAAGCACTTTATATTACGTTTCATCGAGCACAGCTTACGATTCGAAGTTCTTCCGAGAACGCGAGGACAGGTTTGTTATAATTTTTCGTTTCGCGTGCCACAAAGAGCCACAGCTAAAGAGGAAGCCGAGAAAAAGAAGGCCGCTTGTAAATTACGCATCCTTGAAGACTTCCAAAGAGATTATCTACGCGAGAATTCAGCACCATAGGTGGTGCACCGATTTGTTCTACCTTCACAATGAAGATCAGCTATCGATTATCTGGGTCTCACGGCGTGCACGCATTCTTGCATGCCAAATCGACGAAAGTATCGAGTTACCTTGCCCTAGCCACCGATACTTCTTAGAACAATCGGTCTGGCATGAAAATCCCCAAAATATACATGCACAAACGAACACATGTAACGAAATGTATCGATACAACGTTTATTTAATCAACTCTATTGATTGATTGAAATAAGTGAAATCGCCAAAATATTCTTGCACAACGCAGACATATAGTAAAACGTATCGATACAAGGTTCGTCTAATCAATCCTATAGATAGATTGAAATAAGTGAAACGGATTTCAGTTTGATAAACGAGTGTCATTAATCAAAGCTTGTTCCCTATTCATTTTGCTACGCGTTAATGACTCCTATTCCGACGCGCTACGTACAAAAATATACATACTGCAATTTGTAATCGTGATTGCGCGAGATCGCAAGCGCATGAATAGATGCTGTAATTGACTAAACACATACTAGATTACTCCGTACTTTCAATACGACAATGAGAAGCGTGGATGAAAAATTCCACGATAATTTTATTCACCGATCGAGTCCTCAATGAATTCCGTAATCCGTTGTTAATTCATGCTTTCAGAAAAAAATGTATAAACACACTTCGAGCAGGGGGCATTGTTCCACGCGTGCAATTACTCTAGCCAAGGCAAAATGTAAAAAGAATATATCGTACTGTGATTGGCTTCAATGTTACATAAAAGATCTATGAACGCATTCCAGGCAGGAGTTCATACGCAAGCTTTACGCATAACTATTACTTGTGAGAGATACGAAATTTGTAAAAAAAAGCGTGTGAAATTCGATATAGGGGAAACGTATCAAGATTACAGATTTGAATAGAGTATAAAAAAATGGGCAGTGGAAAATGGTTGCGGGCAGCTGGGCAGGCGAATAAAGAGACCGAAGAAGAATAGGAAAAAACGCGATGCATTTCCAAGGTAATTCACCTTGCGCGAGGAATGCACATTCATGGAGATGCATGCGCGCATGGGGCATTATGCATTCGGCCGACGTTCCTTCCGGGAAAAGGTAGAAAAAAATTTTTTAGGAGCGGTTTTATCCGCGGCTGACCCGTCCTCGTGGCCCGTTTCACGAGTCTATGCTAGCTACGTGCACACAATTCGAATTTTCGTATTATCTACAGTCGACATATCGTTATTTGAATACGTGAGAGCCTAACGAATCGAACGGTTGCGAACAGATGATCAACGATTCTCAACAACCAAACACAAATGTGTACATAATATATTTATAATACATATGGAATAACTGCCATGTAGATTTCATTTTCTACACCGACAGTACAAATGGTTTATTTTGCATAAAGATTGTGCTTAATCATATATTCCTGTATAAATGCTTGCTTTAGCAAAATCATTAAACCTGTACGTGTTTAGTTCTTGTACGCATCGGCTAATATGTACATACGGTGAGGTACGTGATTTCAAAAAACGCGTGTAGCGTGTCAAGTAATGCTTGGTATTATACAATTTGCTCGTTACGATAATTACTTCCGACATGCTGGTTACACGTCGCTTGTCGAATCAACGAATTCGAACGATTTCGCTCCTAAACCGCTCAATTAAATTTAAAAGACTCTTATAGTAACAATGCGGAGAATGACGATTATTTCATTACGGTTAAAAGCAAAATAATGAGCTAGTACAAGAGTTCCTCCCAGATTCGAAATAAAATACTATTTCGTTCTTATCCTATACTACAGGGTCTTCCAAAAGTTCCGGGCCACCTGAATATTTGTAGAACGGTTTGAAATATAGGATTAATATTTACAGGGACACAATGGGATCATAGAACCTATTATTTGGCCATATAGGTGCCCACCAGCATACTTACGGGGGGCGGGGAAAAGGGGAGTCATGGAATCTTAAATGGCTCGTGGGGGCTCATTTGAGAGGGCTTTTCGAGACGAAAAAAACGCCGGGTCAACGAGGTTTGTACGATTTTTTTTCACAGATAAATGTAGCCAAATAGTAGACTTGATGACCCCATTGTGTCCTTATAAATCTTAATCTTATACTTCAAACCATTCGACAAATATTCAGGTGTCCCAGAACTTTCGGAAGTTCCTATATATGCATGTATATCCTATACTATTTTTCCTATTATCGTGCTCAAAGTTCGACTTTGAGCACGCAAAAGGAAAAATACGGAACACAAGTTTTGAAAATTTTACTAAACGAGGCTAAAAACGATGTAATTGTAAACGAATTGACGCCTGAGCCAGCGGCTCTTGCATTCTCAGCAACATTGACACTCTCCTCAGCGTGCAGGAATAATAGATAAATATTTTTACATAATAATAGAAAAATACTTTTATTTTCGAACATAACCTCACAAACGATCATAGATATACACCTCTTTCGCAGAAACTGGAAGATCTGTCAGATCGGAGTTCTAATGCTTGAAGAGTCGAAATACAGTTCAAATGTATGAAAAGAATGATTTTTATTAAAATTCCGATACTCAAATCATGGTGAAATTCGTAAAACAGCATGTCTGATCTTTATGGGTCTCCAGTTTGATCCTCCATGCGTGCAACGACTATCCGTCCGCCACTTTGAACCATCCCGATGAGCGCTGCAATAGAAATTCCCTCACGCAAGGAGTTTGGTCCTCTCCTTTCTTTTCTCTCGACATTTCGCTCCCCACTACTATTTGTATGCATCTTCTGCAGATATTTCGTCGAAATATGGAGGGAAAAAATGGGGAAGGGGGTCCTACTCGTCACGTGAGGGATTTTGCATTGCAGCGCTCATCGGGATGGTTCAAAGTGGCGGACGGAAAGTCATGGATGCCTTGCATGCATGGGAGAACAAAATGGAGGCCCATAAAGATCAGGCACGGACTTATAGACCGATATTCATAGTTGTTATTTTTTTTTAAGATCGCCTTAAATATATTTGCAATGCTCATGTCCCTGTTAAATAAGTTCTGACTGTGAATACCGGCCATAGTATCTCGAGTTCCTCTGAACAAAGGACCGCTATCGCGGCGACCAACATTTAAAAGCAAACGTGTTACTTCAGTAAACGAGACTTGAAAAAGCATGAATTATCCGTTGCATACAGGCAGATTCGAATCTGCCCTGTCTTCCTTTCGCAGATAGAATCGAACGGAAATATCGTACAAACAATCGCGTAGGGATGTGTGCACTTACCTGTGATTCCCTGCCGCTCGTCCGTGCGATTTGTTTAACATCAGATTTGCAAGCCAAATTAACCAACGATCCGCAGGTGGTTGAGTCCTATCTCTAAAAACAACCGTTCACGTACAATTACAATGAAATACGGTTAATACCGCAACTTGGACATCAAGCTTTGTGCAAACTAAGTTTTCGCAAAATAGTACCATCTCGTTCTTCCAAAGTTGTGCGATCAGAACCCTCCAAATTCTCAAGCCCGACTAAGTGGGTGTACTTGCTAATGATTTGCATGATGAATCTGCTAGGTAGTAAACCCTTTCCAGGGGGTAATTCTTGCTAGTTTCACATGAAAAACTTTGTTTGTGTATTAAAACCATTAGGCTAGAATTCATGCTAGATTTTGACAGCGATTCCCGCGGATATATTGGAATTTCGTATTGCATTGATAACTTTACATGGCAAATGTAACATGAATATTTACATTACACTTCTTATTGTTAGTTTAAAAGTTTTGAGATGGCGCTATGATCAATAGACTTCTTTTTGGATGTCGTTTGTCTTTCATCTTACACCTTGATGGAATTGTGGGTTTAATTTAGTGGATGAAACACATTTGATGGAATAAACTTAGATTAACTTTAATGAACTTCGCATGTTGTACATTACAAGCATACGCGCGTAAAGCAAGCTTACGAGTGGAGACGACATCTATCGAATGAAAAATAAAACATAGAATATACATTTATATAGAACTGAGATTACACACTCTAACACCCCCACTTAATCTAGGTTCTAAAGGAAACAATACGATAACAAAAGAAAAAATTTTACATTGTCTTTAGTCCTAGACTCGTCGTACAAAAATTATGCTTAACTTTAGGCAAACTTTTAGTTAGTATATCTGCTATCATTAAATCAGTGCTTTTATATCTAATAGTTAATAATCCTTCCTCTATTTGCTGACGCACAAAATGATGACGTACATCAATATGCTTAGTTCGCCTATGATGACCAGAATTCATTAATAATCTCTGTGCACTTTGATTATCGTTATACAANCGAGACAATATCAAGAAACAATTGTTATGCGGTAATTTCAAATCTCGATTAAATTATAAATAAAAGATGCGAGATGAACGAGGACTATAACGTCGAGAAAATGATCGGGTGAAGAAAGGCAAGGACGTGGTAGATTATTCGAAGACTTTACATCCTCGTTATTGGCGACGTAATTTCAGCGTGTAACGAGTCTCGAGGGGTCCCCGGACACAGCTAGGTAGATAAAGATCGACGCGCTGGCCGTGAACTTTGCACCGTGAGAAGAGTTTTCATTCTGCTTAACAAGTCTTAAGTTCCCGCGCTTACAGACAATGAATCCTTCCACGCGGTGAACAACCGTAGTCATTTCCAGGATTCGTATATAATGGAATGAGAAGGGAAGTAGGATGGTTTCGCGAGCACTCTCATTGCGCTCCCTACGCGCCTTTATATTTTAACACAATAAAATCGGTTAAATGAAGGGAATTGAAAGAATGACAAATACAGTATTATGTGCACTAGAGCTTATTATTATTTATATATGGATAAATACGTATTATACATGTTATTGTAACGAAATGGAAATATATATTTAATTTGATTGCATTCTACTTTAAGAGATTAACAAACATCCATGGATTAAACTTCGGTATGTGCCGTAAAATTCTAAATATAGTTATATATTCGAAGAAATGTCATGTACTTGTTGAGTTATATTAGTAAATATTACGTATTTATTACATATGTATATGATTATAAAAGCATGTAACCAAAGGGATTCAGAAGGATTGGGATAACCCTACGAACGTTATAACAGTATTATATGTATATGTTATCTAAATTATAAAAAAATGGAAAAGTTTAATTTTATTACATATATGTGATGTTATTATAATATTCTTTAAACTATAAGATATTGACAAATGCATATGCATTAAACCTCGAAATTTGCTGTGAAATGCTAAGTTCAGTTATTTAAAGAAATATCGTATACTTATTTGTAAAATTATATTTTAATAAATGGCATTAGAATAAACATGATGCATTCATACGTTGCGGTTTATTTTCTGAATGTTTCGTGTCGTACTCAACCTGAACTGTTTGTTTCGTGTCGTACTCAACCTGAATTGTTTGTACATTCGCAGCAACTTCACAGTATTGACTTGTGTAAGACTGTAAGGTCCAGTCAGAGTGGTCAGAGTCAGGTCCACGTGCTTTGNGAAAGCCAGAACCAATGAGGAAGAGAATACTGAAACCAAAACCAATCATATGCCACATGTATGGTAACACAACAATTAATTATAATGACGACTTTATGGAACCATTCAGTATCGAACAACGTAAACTCCCGCCTGGGGTTAGTGTCTCCCAACTCAGTGAGAGTAGCGTAACTTCATCGACATGGCAACAGGAAAATGTAC
>SMSR01010391.1:12275-33401 GCA_019453355.1 Ceratina japonica
TATTAAAATGTATACGATATTTTCGGACAGAAGCAGTAATATTTATCAAGTGACCCCGATATGCCAGTGAAAGGGATTAAAAATACAAAATTAGAGATTCTAAAATACATACGGTGGTTAGCTTGAAAAATGAAAATATATAATACCAGAAGTAGGATTAAAATCTGCTCCCCTAAGCTCTGGTGATTTTTCCTTCAGAATTTCCTTCACGTCACTTCCGACGGTGTGACGTAATTTTATCAAGCTGTATTCCACACTCGCAGCGTTGGCTTTATTGGCTAAATTGTCGGATGTATCACGACGGCGTGGATTATTATCGGGATGCGTGGCCAACGCGTTTTTTCATTTATGTCGGACGAATTATGGCCCTATTAGCCGATAATGGTGAAAAATACGAGCATAGAGGTAACGATCTTAGCCTATAGTCATCATAAATGCTGGATAAAATGTCGCGTAACGGGGGGGACGGAGGGGTGTAATGCCGGCAATGCGACCAGGCAGGGCATAAATTCACGGCAAGTGGCGTGAGTTATGAAAATTTCATGGTAGAACCAGGCCGCTTTATGCATTCATGATGCGCAGTACAATAATGTGTTAAAAACGATGCTTTCTTCCGGTTCAAACCTTTAACCTTTGCTAAGTCTTCATTTTAACTAGCATTTCCCGGAGATTTCTCATAGTTATCCTATAAGGTATTGTATTATTACTCAATATCAATGCCCTAAGAGTCTGTATATGATTCCCTTTTCGATTATCTCGTGAAGCATTTGTTGTACGATAATAATTTTTGAATAAGTGTTGCATGGCTTTCAGGGGGACATGCAAAGCTGTAATCAATTTTTCGTTTCTTTGCTTTTCCATCCAAATATGAAGGCTACCTTAAATAAAATACTGGATATTTTAAAGCATCAAATTCTTAGTAAAAACATATTATGCCATTGAACGCTTAAAATAAATAACCAATAAAATATTTTTGAAACTAATTTTATTTCAAAAGGTGTTCAAGGTCTCTCTTCCTTCCTTTTCCTCCTGCTCACGAAATGACAGTCAGATGAAACTGTAAGAAACTCAATTTCCTGATTGAACCCCAACATTCAATAGCTGTCAATGCGACGTAAATAATGATGGTACCGATAGGACTGAACCGCGCTTTGTAGACAGAGAAGCCGTAGCTCTAGAGTTAGCGCGGCTACGCGGGGTTCTGTGCGTAGCAGCTCGCTTTGACAAGTTTACGATGTTTAACGGGATGCAAATGCCGCACCACCGAACCGACAATAAAGAGTCGGATACACTGGCGTAATTACACGGCACGCGGTAATCCTCGTATAACAACGGAACGGAGGGAAGGAGAGAGTGAGAGAATCGTGAACCAGCGAAAGCGAGGCTCTCGAAGCCGGGCCGGGTGTCGGCCACGGGACTGGCCGGATGCCAGCTGCCAGACAGTAGAAGTGCCGTTTTCGACTCGCGAAACGAATCAGGTTCGCCACCCCCGCGAACATGGTGCGTGTAGACGCGTGCACCGCTCGTGTAGACGCGCAAACGTAAGTATCAACGACCACTAGTTGCGGCCTCTTTATGGCCGGTACCGAATGTGTGTACGCAAACATAGGGTGGAATTGTAAACTTACGTTAGCATCGTACAAAGATATCTTTGATTATTTGTGATCCGGAGGGTTGAAGAAGGCTTCCCTGGAATGTACACAAGTATTTAACAAGAGGAATTTTGGATGCTAACGTTCTGTGTTGGGACTCGTAGGGTAAAATTACGGAGAGTAAAATATTTATGTACTTTCGCTAAAATATATCCAAAAGGTAGGATTTGGGGCGAAATTATTAAAAATTCGGAAGTCAAGTAAATGTGCATACTAAGAATTTACCAAACCTTATTCTAATATACGTTACTCTAGTTAATAAAATTAAATTTTGATTTTTTAAACAAATTAAAGCAGTTATATACGGGAAATAAAATATTTTATTTTATTAAGTAATATGTGAACATGCATGTTCTTATTTGACTTGGCAACGTCACACTCACTGCACGCTACATGATGTCTGTATTCTAATGCCTACGTCTACATTGTAATTAATCGAGCGTCCTAACTAATGCAAAGTTCCTATGTATGCTCCAATAATAAATTCTTAATGTTTATAAAAATGTGAGTTTCTATACCTTTCTATACAAATAACTTTTTATTTAACTTGGCTGTGCACAGGATGTCCCCAAAAAACTAGTAGAACCAAAAAGAGGTGCTTCTGTAGATGTTTTTGAAAAAACAATTTCTTCGTGCAAAATGCAAAGTGAGTCATGGTTTTTTAACTATTAACGGAGAACACTAATCAATGACAGCACGTGTAGAGCCCGCGCTGATCCACGGAAATATTGGCTCGGATCGTGACGCTCGGCCGTGGCCAAATTGTTGTTCAGAAACACCTACAGAATCATTTCTATTCGATTCTAACACTTTCTCTGGGACACTCTTCATATATTTTTTGCAGTCATTAGGAAGTATGAAATTTGAACTTTCGATTTCTATTGGCAAGAGCATGACTCTCATCTTCATTCAATGTTTCAGGATTAAAGTACA
Organism: Ceratina japonica; assembly: GCA_019453355.1. Lineage (NCBI taxonomy): Eukaryota > Metazoa > Arthropoda > Insecta > Hymenoptera > Apidae > Ceratina > Ceratina japonica. The sequence goes on from SMSR01010391.1 coordinate 14,861, forward strand.
ACTTTTTAAGCTTTACAATTTTAATTTGTTTGGTAATGTGAGCAATCAACCGTAACAATGTGTTCATTACGATCTGAAGAATAACATACTATTTGATCATGATCTACAATGTCTTGCATTTTAATAAAGCCATCTTAAAGTAATGTTGTCTAATTTTTCAGAATGCAAAGGGTATTAAGCTTGTTACGACAGTTTTCGGATGTAAATTTTGATAATAAATGATAATATAACACATGACGCTATAAATTGTGCCGTTATACATCCATTGTCAAACACATTCGTTCATAAACTTTGCTCGTGTATCCGCGCTGGTATAAAGAACACACGCGAAACTTTCACTCATCGTCAGTCTTGGCGGTGCGAAGGTACAAAGCATAGTTACTCTTAAGCGCATCATTCACGACATTTTGATGGATGTTCCTGAAACATATTTATGGCGCCGCGATGTGATGTCATTCCTTGATCGATTAACTTATTATCCATTCTATCTTTGCTGATTGACTTTCAAGAGTATGTTATTAAAGGAAGCAATATATATATCGTCACGTCCCAAAAAAAGTAATTGTCAGAGCAGTAGGGAGAAATAATAGCTTTCACATAAAAAACTTTGCTGTTACCCTGAAGAAAATGTCAATATTAAACTTAAATGATAACAAGTTCAATCATACGATATTTAGAATTCATCAAATGAAAATCTTGTAGATTTTTATGAAGCCAAGCCATTATAATCGAAATACACGGAATTTTAAGAATCTTAAAAACTGACCGTTTTAATAGAGAAGAACAGATACCTAAAAGAATCAATTCATACAAGAATTTTCCAATAGATTTTATTTATCTGTAACTGATAAAGTACTGATTGTGAGTGCCGAATTTTTTCCACTTCAGCGATATTATAGACGAAATTATTATTAATGTAAAATAATTTCGCTGTTCGTAAAATTCAACAAGTGTAGGCCTTGTTATCACAAAGAATACTTCTGACTTCCATGGACCGCGCACGTCACTCCTATCATTGAAAACGCACTTAAATGGGTTTTTGCATGCTTCTCTATCATTACATGGTAAAGCCAGTATAATTACTGGAACCGTAATTTGTACAACAAGCTAGTAAATGGCATATAATAATGAATAATAATAACTATTAGTAAATGTCATCTTCTATTAATACTTTTTAATATTCCAATTTTCACGTTACTCAGCTACATGTCCATTAACATGAACCAACCCTAGATTATGATTAAACTTCTGGTTGGCTAGGTAATACGAGCAAATTACTGTAACATACACGAGATCCAAAAGATCAAGACTCCTGGCTTAATGAACAGTGAAACGCGACGCTTGCCGGTAATGAAATCAATGTGCACCCGTAAGTATTTAATAAAAATCACACGGACCATTTAGCAACACATTGATTTTTCCACGTGATACACCACTCCCATTACAATAACAAACGTTAATTGCCTTTTTTATTCTTCAACTAAACATTATTCTTTACGTACTAATATAGTATATGCAATTTGGGATAATGAATCTCAACCCGATATTTGGACAATTATAGAAAATCTATTAGTATTAAGTCAAACATATTAATCAAGCATTGAAAAACATAGCATAGATTTATTATTATTCTTGAATCTCGTCTCCCTAGAGAAAATTAACACAACAAAGAACGAATCGAAATTCATTGTCCCAAGCTGTAACTAAAATAAAAGATGTAGAATTCATGAGCATGCATTCAAACATTCATTCAGCACAAGCAAGTTAGTATTGTTCCCTTGCCAAGCATTTGTGCACAATAGAACATTATTCAACATACATTGGAGATAGCGGAAGCAGAAAAAACGCGATCAATCTCGGATGGAATCGATTAACTTGTCGTTAATTTCAAATGGCTGTCAATTATTAAGTAGCTTTGAAGTCCTATCAATTTCGCACATGCAGCTATCAACTACTCACAATCCAATCTATTTAATACTTATCTACATGTGTCCCGCGCGTCTGTTCTTGAATGATATGCAATTATCATCGTAAATGAGCGGATGTACAATACAATAATACATATGTACACTAGTACGAAGTGGAAAATTATAATTTTACCTGCACGGCATACCAAGGGCCGGCCTCAGTATTCCGCTTTTATTTCCATCGTTTTTCCTAACGAGATATTGATACAGCCAACGGAGGGAGTAACTTTCAACCCCCTTTTTCCACCCTTTCTCACTCTATCCTTCCGTCCATCTCCGTCGACCTCTGGTATAGACTCGTCTGCAGTCAGTCGTCGTTAGGCAGCAGGATGGGCTCGATAAATCCACGTTAGTATGTGCAGAGGGTTGCGAGCGTAGCCTGTGTAACCACCCTTCTTGTTCTCGAGCATCGTCCATAACATCGTTCCGGAGTTCCACGACGCCGGCGTACGACTCGGAAATTTATTATCGAGATGCGGGGAAAAAGGTGAACACATGGAGACGAATCATGGTGCAGAATCCCGTGTCCTAGAATTTTGAGTTTGACTCTTTCTTTATGAAACGAAGCAAGCAGAAGTTTCATATTAAGCTTCGCCAATTCATTCCACGAAAAAGAGTTTAAAACTTTACAAAGTTCATCTAATTACTCTTTTCAGACAGAGATGTGAACATACATGTGTGCATAATATATATATTTATGTACAACTGCGCCACATACGTACAGTCACCCAAAACGATTTCTAATCCATTTGGCACGTAAACATTAAATTTTCATTATGCAGTGCCAAGTTTCCTTATAGTGACAACTCAAAAGATTTTATCTTTTTATAAAGGATTACTTTATATTTCTGGGGTTTCTAGTTTTAATTTTAATTGTGTTCCATGTAACTCTATACAGTGAAACATAAAATATAACAATTTTTCTTTATATCGAGCTCAGATGTCGACTTATAAATGATAGGTTTCAGAAAAATGCAAATATCCTGAAATAAACTGCAAGATAGTAGTTTTTCTGCTTTTAGCTAGAAATTTAATTCGAATTTTAGTTAGGAATCAGTTGCATTGCAAGTGAATTCGATTAATGTTTTACTTAGATTACTATCTCTCCTCGGTGGCTGAGATGAAGCTGTCTGATGAAAGTATCTTGTTTTTCGACATTTGTTCTGATTACAGTATATTCAAGAGGACGTCGAAAATCGCCTACCACTTTCTGGGGCGATTGAGATCTATTAGTATTCGTTAGTACTCTGTCCTCGATGGTAACCTATCCTTAGCAGTAATCTCTCGTCGGTAGTGGTTCCCCTCGGTGTGGTTCCTCAGTGCATGGACACATAGAATTTGAAAGCAACTACTGTAGCTTACAGAGATACCTTTTACTACCAAACAGAGATTACCAATGAATCTGAAGGTCCGTATTCGGTCGGTCATTCTGTGGGATTTCATGAACCTACCTTGCCGGTTTGAGCCCTTTTGGGCCTTTTTTTTCGAGCCGCGCTTTAACACAGGCGTTACCACTTTTTAGTCATCTCATCTCTTCCGTGTATTTCCTCGGTATTTCCACACAGAATATTATTCCTGTATTATCATCATCCACCAAAATCAAATGTTCCAATGCAGCACATATTCGTGTTCTTCATAACAGAGGGCACTACAGTATCTATTCGTACTGCTTGATATTTCATATCACATGGTTGAAGTTTCATATCCATGGTGATATTGGCCAGACAAAAATACGCTGCGGTAAAGATAAATAAAGAATATCATAAATCGTAATTGATATTTCATGTTTGACATTTCGTACCTATGGCAGTACGGTAATATAGGAAAACCAGAACATTCTTCATGTGACGAATAAAGAATTACGGAATTAAACGCTACTACTTGATATTTAATATTTCTGCGAATTGCAAATTCAAATCATTGAAACCTGTAGCACTACACAAATTTATATTTGTAACAACATCTGCATATTAAAACTATTTATAGTATTTATTGCAACTTACATATATACTACCAGATATTACGTTATTTGAAGAACGCCGTGAAGTTGAAATTTTATTTACTATGTTGTTTTTCCCTTTAATCACTCTCGGAAATTAACCGCTTTAGCAATTTCTGTATTTATCAATATATCATTGTGCTTTATAATGATGCTGCATTCGGAACATGCTTGCGACATATCTGAAGACGAAGAGGACATATTATTCCTTCCTGGCAGAGGACCGTTTCAAAGAGTATACGATTTCATGCGTATGTCCCTACTGGCATCCCGCAAGAATCCAGCAGCGCATAAATATCTGCGAAGTAGTGCTTCCATAGTTCACGAGAAACGTCGTCACTGGCGAAGTTATGGGCATATAATTCACCCCTTTAGTCTATTCAGGTAGAATAACTTATATAATGCAGCAAGTTCTAATATGATAAGAAAATTATGAACTTTGGTTAAAAGTCTACTGAAAAATTATTTAATATGATATAAACAGAAGTGTCACACAATATAATTACTAGTTGCAAATACAGTTCACATAATGACAAATCGTTTCATGAAAGTTTCCGATAACTGTCCACACATCCGGTCCACTTGCTCAGCATATTATGCCCCAAATTGTTATTTCAGACATTGCTGGGATTTCTTAATGATTTTTGTGATAATTTGCATATTGTTGCTCGTTCCCTATCTGGCCACATTCGAAATGGGGACGAAGTCACGGATATGGCACTTTAGCAAGAATTTCTTATTGCTGATCTGCTGCGGAGACATATTTGTTAATTTCTCAACTGGGCAAGTATCACATAGAATTAATATTTACTGTTTATTCCAATTAATCCACCTACTATGGTAAATATCCCAATTTCTGTTTCCGTCACGATTTCACTGGTTCATGAGTACAAACATACAGGGTGTTTGAGAAATCATGGTACAACCGGCAAGGGGATGATTCCTCACATAAAATCTAGTCGAAAACAAGGAATATAGTTTTTTTCATATGAGATGTCATTTTCGAGGAAATTGAGTTCGAATATTCGTTAGGTACGCGTATACTTAGTACACAGAGTCTACTTTATTCACACGATCTAGTCCGCAATTTCCATTACTGCTTGCATCTGTAAGCAGTATCTAGAATATGGTACGACTTTAATTAAAAGTTAATCGTAAATTTCAATAATTGATTTATTCTAGTAAATTACAAATGTTCAAAATGTCCACAGCAGACAAGCTATCACAGATCAAGGAGTCTCTACATTTTTTATGAACACTTCACAAATGAGAATTGCGGATTAAATCGAGTGAATAAAGTAAACTCTGTCCAAGTACACGCGTACCTAACGAATTTTCAAACTGAATTTTCTCTAAAATGACGTCTTGTATGAAAAAATTATATTCCTTATTTTCGACTAGATTTTATGTGAGAAATCATCCCCTTGCGGGTTGTACCACGATTTCGCAAACACCCCGTATAAGATGATGCCAGTAACAGAAGAGTCCAATGCTATTTACTCGTTCCATGTTTAGATATTTTGACAAAGAAATACATGCGGTGGTATTAGAATCAAGAAGTATAGTAAACCGCTACATAAAGTCTAGCACTTTCCTCCCAGACCTATTTGGTTCCTTGCCCACGGATCTATTTTTCGTTACCAAATTCGTCGAGTACACAGTGATGCGCAAAACGGTATCCCTCATGTGCCTCTTCCGCGTGATCTCCCTCAACACCTACATTAACAAAATAGCGTTCGCTTACGACATTCCGTTAGCCTTGCAAGAGTTTTGTCTAATACTACTATGTATGATAATATTATTACATTGGCAAGCTTGCCTTCACTGGCTGGTGCCTATAATAACGACATCCTGGCAATTGCCTCAGCGTCCCAGTAACAATTCCTGGATACACGCGCATAATCTGTGGGAAGGGCCTAAATCAAAACAGTATTTGTACAGTACCCTTAGGGCCATAGCGACCTTCATGAGGGCCAACTTATTGGACACGGATCAACGGAACGTCGGTGACATATATCTGATCATTTTATTGCAACTACTCGGAATTATCGCGCCCTGGTTCCTCCTCACGCGTGTGATGCAGTTCTTCAAAGGAGTCAACAGTTCTCGGCTCAGATACCAGGGCACGGTGGCTCAACTGAGACAGTACATGAGACACAGGCAATTACCTTATCCTACTCAGAGGAGAATCATCCAGTATTACGAATTTCGTTTCCAACACAAATTCTTCAGGGAATCCGAGATCATTCATACTTTGTCGTCCCAAATGCGTCACGAAATTAGTATGCATTCGTGTCGGAAATTGGTCGAGAACGTGATGTTCTTCAACAATTTGCCACTGTCGCTATTAGGACGAATCGTTGCGCTATTGAAATCTGAAATTTTTTTAACGAACGACGTAATCGTCCGGGCGAACCAACCGGGCGATTGTATGTATTTCATTGCTACCGGCACGGTGGCTATTTACACGAATTCCGGGAAAGAAGTATGCCATTTAGAAGACGGAGCACACTTTGGGGAGGTCGCACTCGTTATGCCGAACGAGTTGAGAGTAGCCAGTGTCGTTGCCGTCGAAGTGTGCGAATTGTATCGGCTGAATCGAGCCGACTTCGCGAGAACGATACACCCGTATCCGATGTTGTGGGAAAGAATCAAAAAGATCGCGATTGAAAGGCACGAGAAGACGATGATACTCAACGAGCAGTGAATCAACATTGTTCTTTATATGAAACCTAGAATCTTACGTTGTTAATAAGTTAATTTTACTTTTCATGTTATACATGAGTTTTCCTTACGTGTTATAAGGTACTCTTAACATTACTATTATATTCTTGAGACTTTAATAAAATAAGCATAATTGTAATCACAATAACAGTGAACAATTTATGTTTAAATATCTAATAGTACCTATAGTCTCTTTTTAGTCGATATAATTATTATACACAGATACAGCATGTGCACAATTAAAATTACAATTCCAAATGCTTTAAACTTTACCTTCTTTACAAGCCTAACATCAAAGCCGTTACTATTCAGTATCATTCTTTCTTTCAAGACCACTCAACGTAATTAACATCGCTACTAGGCTCGAACAATGTCCCTGAATAAACTATATGCCTATAGAAACACCAGAGGAACACGTCTCGATCTTTATCCACGAATGCATAGCTGAACACGGTAGATAAATGGCATCTTTTCATATGCGTAAACGTCTAATGTATTACGACCCGATATATTGTTACCATAATACCAGGCTGAGCGCCATGGGAAGAATCTCAGTTAGATCATCGAGTCCGGTGAATCGCTAATGAACCGGCGAGCATAATAGCCGGGAAATTGTTAAAGCCGTATCACGTCTCGAGCATCTGATAACTGTTTCTCCAGGGTTGGTATTAGCGCGGGAGATTTATTGGCGCAATTGCAACGATTTTTGTTAGGCGTAACAGTGGCCTATACACACAGCCGTTGCATCCAACCGCGCGCGCGGCCCGAAGGGGAGGGGGAGTGAAGGGGGAGGGGGGATCGCGATGCTGGAAGCGACAAGACTGCAATTTCCAGCGTGAACACACGGCCCGTTACAACAAATGAACGTACGAAGAAAAACCGCGTCGAAAGCGTCAATTTAGTCGTCCAATCTCAATCCCGGTGGATAAACCGTTATCAAACGAAATCGACTGGCTATTGGATTGTATTTATGACTACGTCGGGACGGCCTATACTTTTACAATGAAAATGTCTTTTCTTCTGTGCGACGATTAAAAAGATAGCAAATCGCATTTCTTTGTTCGGAAGAGTTCCAATAGATCTTCGATCTATCTTTTATTATGATCCCTTTATTTAGCATTTTGACAAGGCTCGTTAAAGCCGGCTAGATTCGATCGCGTCGTTATCCAAGGATATAAGTCCGTCGGTTGATTGTCTCTACTCTACTCTTCGTATATCACATTAAGAATGCACGGGCGCGCGAGGGAACAGATCTGATTTACTTCACGATGCCTGCTTATCCGGCGGAGATTCGCGTGTCGAGTTATCCCAGGCGACCGGTTTTAGCTATCTACGTGCCGCGATCCAACGATACCCGGAGCCCATTATTAATGAATACGGTTTTCACTGGGAATTCGTCGTTTTGTTCGGCCGCGTAACGAGATTTCGTGCGCGGCCTGTCTGTCGCCGAGAATCACGCTGCTTGCGACCGAGCCTCCTTATGTTAGACCTGGAACGTTAAATCATCGACGGGCGCAGAGACGCCGCCGACCGAACCTTTTAATTGGTAATTTATTGCGTACGCGATATCGTGCAGAGGCAGGTATGCGAAAATCCTTGCGTCTGAGGATTTTTATCGCTACCAGTTATTTCAAACTCGTGAGCGGAGAATACTTTCTTTTTAGTTAAGACGTTTCACGTACAATTTGATACCGACATTTTTTCGATGAAAAGAAAATGGAACCAAAATGGTTGGACAAAGCGGCGGCGTTGGTACCGTGACATTGGAACGGTAGCACCGATGGCGTCGCGGTGCCGAGAGGGCCGCCCACGCTGGCAAAACAATGGTTTGTGCGCATCGACGCATGGGCAGAGCGGCGCACGACACGATGACAATGAAACGCTTAGGAGGGCTGGCCATTGTAATAGGTTGACGATGCGCCTGCTTGGTAGCCCTCAGTGCCGTACGCGCACCGCGTATCCCTCCCTCTCGGAAGCCTCCTCGCGAAATCACAAGCGGCAAGAGGGACGTGGTTGGCGAGCAAACGAGCAACCGTGAACGGTGCGTTGGTGGGAGCCCGATAGTACGTGACAGAATGACGATGCGGACGGGAACTATTGTTATGAGAGCACCGCGAACTAACCATCGAGGCAGAATGATTGGGAATACGAATCTGTTTATAGGATAGTGCGAAATTAAATGTAAAATGCAGAATGATGCACCAGCCTGGAAAATATGAAATGAGAAAAAGGAAGTACATTGGGTAAGAGGAAAACGGAAGGAGGATATGAAGCGAGAGGAAGAGGGAATTGCGGCTATGGTTATGTGGCCACACCCCGCGAAGCCAGCCAACAGGCTTCCTGCTGACGACCCACCTGACCCCACAATGGCTGTTGGTACGGAACGTTGTGAACGCATTGTTGCCTCCAGTGCGCATCCACTTCGAACAGGATACATTTCTTCGAGTGCATATATGCACCGACTAGAAGATATAACTGAAGGTGTATGAAAGGATGCATGGGAAGAGATGCTGTGTCAGTTCGAAATAATCACAGTTGCGCACACTTCTTACGTCTGAAAAACAATAATTCACAGTGATAATGAATGCAAAGTATCGGAGAATATTTTGAGCTCGTGTATTTTATTCAATGGCAGGTCTACAACACGTTGACCGAACATTAATGGTGCAGACCTTCAAAATTTCGTGTTGTTTGCGTTATTGATAATTTAGTATACGTGTGTCTTCTCTTCGATTGACCGAAGAAGGAAAAAATATGAATGGTATCCAGAGTAAAGATCCTGGAGACCATGGAAGCCAAATGCTCGACCAGCTAAATCAAGATAAATCTGAAGTTTGAGATGTCAGATTATAAGAAATCAAGGATATAAGATGAATTTCTTTAATCATTAATAGAATGTATATACATATATTCGAGGGTAAGAAATAAGATAAGCGAAAAAGAAACATCGTCTTTACTGAAGGAGCACCTCAAGTAAGTTTGCGTTCCTCCGCGGTGCGTCCTGATCTCTAAAAGTCTCCACGCAGCTTCCTCATAGACGGCAGAACGCGGAGCACACCTATAGTAACAAAACCCGGCGACGGCGACCCTAGCTACCTACCTTCTCCTCCACGGTGGGTCGATACTCTGCGGGCCACCACCCTCTACCAACCTGGTCCGCGCTCTCTTGCCTCGTGCACCCTCGCTCCGTCTCTCTTTTTTCATCGCAGTAACCATTTCTCCGTCTTCTATCGTCTCCCATTACCACCCCTTCTCCGTGCCTGCTCTCGCGTACCCATCTTCGCCCACCACCGTGGTATTCCGCGTTCTCTCTCCACCCGTCCCCTTCGCCCTCCCCGTCCCCGCTTTTCTTCTACCTCTTCGTCTAATCAGCCAACGTCTCTCCGCATCGGCCACCGCCGCTTCGCTCCCTCTCCTTCTATCTCCCGTCCATCTAGTTACCGTCCCGGTCCATAGGTGTACCGGTTGATTGATCGTTTATCGATACGCGGAGAGAGAGGGTGCGACCAGAGTTGTGGCTACCTCCTGCACCCTCCACCCTTTCAAGCATACGCATTACACATTTATAAGGGCGTTAAACACGAGCCACATCGACGGCATAGAGTGCTATACGACGTATACACTGTACTATATATCCTATATAGGTATATCCTCTTCCCTCTCTCGTGTACACTAGCTCTCAGCCTCTTCTTCCTCCGGTACAGCGTCCACCCCCATCCCGCTCCGTCTTCCTTCCCTTTCCCACCCTTTGATACCGACCGTCCGTCTAGCTAACGGAGCCCCCTGGATTGGTTTTCTATAGGAAAGGCCATGCTCGATTGGTGTCGGTGTGTTTGTAAGCGCGCCGCGCCGGGCAACATCAATGTTTCGAGTCGGGCTCGTCCGCCCCCATTATTTCACCCCCGGCCGCGGAACCACTACCACCCCGACTACTTGCCCGTGCTACCCCTCGCGTTCCGCGTTTCCTCTCTTCCACTCTTCTCGCGACCACATCTCTCGGTCTTCTTCTTTCGTCACCGTATATCTATGCCTCTCTCTCCTCTCTATTCCCCCGCTTCTGCCATTATCTCTCCTGCACTCCCTCGACTATATCCTCTGTCTGGCTTTTTCCCGTTACGCCGCGCTATGCCGTGCCGTCTACTACCCCCTTTCTCTGTCGCTCCCGCTCCCGCTACGATACCATAGCTATATTACACGCCGCTACCGTAACTTTCTCCCACACACCGAATCCCAGTGTTGTACAAGCGATACTTATCGATATGGGCTTCCGTTTATCGTTGACTACATACGTAACTTAACCGGCGCAGCGGCCCCGTGCACTTCCGAAACTACTGTATCAATTTTTAACTGCGCGCCGGATTTATCGGAGCTTATATTCCGTTTGCGCGCTGTCTATTGGATCGGAGATATTTCAGCCTCGATTTCTCCCTTTTCACTGGTTCGTTACTTTTTTTTCTTTGGTCAGTGTTTACGTAAATTACGTCGACAGGACACCCGGTAGTAGTCCACAATTTTCTAACCAAAGAATATGAAAGAAGTCGTGTTCGACGCTGAAGACATTCCGTGGAATTCAATGAAACTGGGAATGCAACAGATACCGATATTCATTAAATTAGCCAAAGCAATATTCTTTACAATTACTGTGGACAAACAATGATGATGGTAATATCATGCATACGTTAAATTACATAAGTTTGCGTGCACGCATGATTATCGTGATCGACTGGAAAGGCGACCGCCGGGAACGGAAAGAAATTGCGCTACCCCTATCGAACGCTGGCTCCCAACCGTGACGTGGCATTACGGTGTTGACTGTCCGTCACACATCCCCGAGCCCGAATGACGACGTTTATAAGGTAGTGTCAACAACGGTGGGTAATGATGTGCGGCCCCTATGGCCGGCTAGTATAGGAGCAAGCCAGCGGGTGGTCGGGCACCCGCAACGTATCATCCCGTCACGCTACATTGAGCGTCATTGTCCGAGCTAAAATCGCCGTTTATCGCTCAACGGGTGACGGCATGCACACCGAGAGAACCGAACGGACGGACGGTGTCTACCTACTTGCCTCTCTTCCTGCCTCCTCTTCTCTTTTTTCTGATCGTGTAAAAAATCGTGAAAAAGAGCGGTTACCGGCAAAAACGTGGGGAATTTATGATTTGCTTTCCGTTGATGATTCGCACACAGGATCCTTAGTAGTAAACGAAAACGAAAGTAATCGTTGAAGTAATTATTTCAACACCTGCAAGTGAGAGAAATTAATCGTGCAGTCAGTACGCGGAGAAATGAGTTCATCCTATACTCAATTTCTGCGAATGATGGGTTGTGATAGAAGTTTCTAGGGTATCTACCTGTTATACGAATGGTAAGTATGTTCTTTCAGTTAGTTCTAAAACAAGAAATGAATCAAATCTCTCTGCGAACGAGCTGAACCACTTTAAAACATTTGCCTTTTAGATTGTTTGACGAGATCAAATGTTTTCAGGCACTGAAAGGTACTTGGAGATAAAATAATTAAATTTCATTCGAATGCCGTTCTTTCGAGAAACATTAAGTATATTACTTTATTTATTATATTAAAATGATAAATACGTTCCATAATAAATTTACTTGTAAAGAGCCTCGAGTAGCTCGTATTACTTTTTTGTAGGAAATACGAATAAATTAATATGGACATGTGAATATGCATAATTTATTAGATAATTTAAATAATGAAGTGTAGAATTGTTGTAAATATTTCTTCTCATCAACTAACTGTGACTAAACTCCCCAGGCTATTCACGTGGAAATCAAAAGCCTCATATTTCCATCAACAACGTGTTTTCTAAGTTTAATTTACATATAATACAAACAGATATAATTCGAAAGCACAACAATTTTCAACATAATTCTATTCGTTGACATAAGCTTGCGTACATATGTCGATTTTTACCCGAGACTATTCAAGTGAAGAGTACTATACTCAAGAAAAAGAAATTTACTTTGTCGCATCCCATCCGCGATTTTTGAACGGTAGCGTAAGAACATCCGAGAGACGTATAATATGCTACCCGTCTCAAATTAACAGCAACCGGAAGGGAAACAAACGTCGTTTGTGTCACAGGATGCGTCACCCTAAGCCGTGCCAACTGATCTGCATAATTCGAAGCTGGTCCTCGTCTTTGCAGTAGCGAAGTCACCCTCCTTGCTAACGAGACCGCTTCTCGCGTGAAGGGATGTTTCTGCAATTCACCGTCCGATACGGCAACGTTCCGCGCCGAGCCAACACTCGATTATCTTCCGTCCTGTTAAGGCATTCATTGCAACTGGTGGGTAAAACGGAAGATATGGCCGAGGCATGATTTGCAAGAGGAGGCGCGGGCTGCTTTAAACGCGGGTGCCTGCTAGCTGCGTAAAAAAAAAGCAGGGAGCTAAACACAAAAGGGATCGGTTATTAATCTATGTCAAAGTTTCGCATAGCGCGTCGTTGGGTCGCGTTGTGAGCATCGTTCGGCCACGTGTACGTGTGATACCGATTATGAGTGAAGTATATTTTATTCAATATTAGTATTCCAAGTTCAGTAATCAATGTTCAAATATCGCGTAATCAGAGATTAAAATTAGAAAAAAGATATGAAAACGTATTAATTATTTTGTGGCAGATCGTTATATAATGGAATAAATAAACAGGAAGTGTTACGAGTTTAATGAAGTGCCGCGCTGTCGGAAACGTCATAATCGAGCAGTAGGTACGTTATTGCTACTCGACGGCCAACGGTTTTCCTTTCCATTCCTTCTTCGCCTTTCCTTTTTCTACATCCGAGCTGGAAAAATCATCTAATTAAAATTGTGTAGCAAGTTGCACGCGATAACGAGGCAGTTTTCGTTTGTATAATAGTGCGAATTCTTTTTTCCTTAAACTGGCGAACAAATTTTTAATGTTTGCGCCAGGTGATGCAATATCTACTTCAGCCAGCATTTATGAGGAAATTGCGTTTTTACGCGTGTACGTGAGTTCGAGAGGCGTGTTAATTCACTCGCGCGAGGAAACGCGACCGGTCACAGAATAATTAAGCGACGCTGAACATCGTATTTTACAGATTTTACTTTCTGGGTCTGAAATCGACATCAACATGGAATGTCCAACAAAATTACGGCGTTCTTTATAAGCGTTGGAGAACGATCTTGATTCGCCTCGTGTCCGCAATTAAGAAATAAATTCTGATCGATCGCGAAGGAATGCGAAGCGACCACGGAATCGTAAATTAAGTAATTTAATCGACAACTGCGCGCGTTAACAAGAAAAACCGATCCGCTATCCTGATTACTTTCATCTCACGTAGAAATCGTTTCGCCGCGGTGCGTTTGGGTTTCCGCTGCGTATACTGAATGCGGTAGGGCGGCCCGTGCGACATAAAGAACGAGGAACATTAGAAACGAGGGCGCAAGCGTTCGTGAAATTCATAAACTTCCTGAGCCGCTCCCTCTCTGCTAACCCTTCGCCGTTTCTTCTTTCTGCGTAGTCGTCATTCACTTCCAGGCATAATGAAAGCAGTCGGATGCTCTTTAGAAACTGTGACTTGCAATACCGAGACGGCCTCCAATAATTCGCCATTACAAATGGCAGAAGTTTCGAAGCACTTGCTCATTTAGTTCATTATCGACTTCTTCGAAAGGATTTCTTGTCGATCCGTAGCGACGACTGTTACGGAGAATTCTTTTAGCAAACCTGCTTATTTCCAGTTAAAAGATGACATTTCAAGAAAATTGCTTTCTTCGCTAACTACTTGGGAGTTGAACAGTGCGTATGACCCGTCCTAAGGGACCTGTAATTATCGGATTATACAAATTTATGTAATGTACATTTAATCTATTTTCGCGTAAATAAAAAAAAAATACAGAGCATGCTCGAAAACTTGCGCATACTTTACCGAGGAGAATATTTTAAAAGGGGAGACGAGACCCGCTGGATATTGGAGCGAATGGTCAATTGCTTTCGGCTTATCCCTCGTCACACGCGCGCTTTCTTTCGCGGCTTGGCACTGACGTTCCCATAACTCCTTTCGGCGGTTGCACCCTTATATCATGTAACTTTATTTCACAGGCATGCAGCGGTGCGGTTTATCATTCCGCACGAATTCGACGCAGCGGCCTCTGTGTCGATAATGATGCCCGAAGTGAAAAGAAGAGTCAAAACCGAGTCGACACGGATGCGTTCATTGCACCAATTCACGAAATCGAAGTTATTGGAAGCACATCGGTAACGATAATTAATTGACCCTTCTCGTAGGAAATATTGAAGGAGAACAAGCTTTCTTGATTCTATTGATACAAATATGCTTGTAATAACTAATGACAGAATTATACATACCCCGTTTCTTATACTGACGATTTAAAAATTGTGTCGTGGGCGTCTGGTATAAGTATATGTTTAGCCAAGTAGAATTTGAAAGTCGGAGAACCGAAAGAGAGTGTGAATACGATTAGATAGCTAGTATTAATGTGTCTCGTATAGATTGTGTCAAGTGATTTCATGAACTTTAAGGAGAAACGCTTATAAAGCAGTTTTTATCCCATAGAAGCCTGTTTGACTGGCGGCAGCACAACTTCGTTGCAGTGCTGCTTGGGTCTTGTAGTAAACCTGTTCTAAAGCACGAGTAAAAAATTGATCTTTTTTTTGGGATAATTTTGATATTAAGTATGCTGAATTTAATCGCTGCCTGTGTTAAACATGACAAATATTGTTTAATTCAAGAAGTACCCTTCTCATTCATTATTTATAACATATTGGCGTATAATAATATCATTAATTTGTTAACATGTTGGGGATCAAGCAATAATAATAATTTTGAGTAGGAATATGTAACATTCACATAAGTTTACAGTCTTCGGAGAGGAATGGCATCGTACTCACGGTTGGATATTCTACTGAAAAACGTATTTTACAAATTGTTACTAAATCTATATTCTATAATCTAAACAGTAATAACACTTTCCTCAGATATTCTCAGAGCCTATCCATTTTAACAAATATAAAAATTCCCTTCTATTCCTTCGGATAATCTAATCTCTTCTACAAATATCTAACTACAAATAACTATCGACTTTCACGTATAATAGTACATACATAGCGCGGTTAATCGCGGGGTTTTAGCCTCAGCAACAAATTTGGCTTTTTACAATGTACACGTTGACCCTGAGTAGGGATTTCACGCGAAAGTTCATTCGTTTCCTTAATACGTTTCGCAACGCGAAGTTATAACGTAAAGCATGCTACAGTCAAACGATAGAAAGGTCGTCGACTTGCGCGCATGCCTTTTTTAAAATTCCCATTTAATTTCAAATATCGCATAATTATTTATTTACATTTCATCAGGTCAAGGGCAATGGTAATCGATAAAACATAAGTAGTGGTTTAATAATCTTCTACCACGTCAAATACGTACCAGTTTTTTCTTTCTGCATATTATACATCACTTTCGAATTGCAATTTAATTTCAGCTGATTGATGTATAATTCCATCTGAATCAGGGCAAAGTTCATCCCCGATACATAGTTCTTTCTGCATAATGTAATGTTATACATCACTTCCGAATTGCAATGTAATTTTAGTTGATTGCTGTATAATTCCATCTAAATCAGGGGCAAAGTTCGCCCCCGATAATAATCTGAACAATTCAGATTTCTGCACATCGTCCCATAATTAACTCAATCTCCTTGCTCAAAGCCAGATTTCCGAGTAGCATGAGGGGTTGGTTCGTTCGACGTTTGTACGCGTCAACCCCCGCTGAGGATCGTGGTGTTAAAGCAGTAGCGTGACTCCGCTCAGTTCCTCCCCTCTGCTCAACCGGTTGCACGGATGGACGGACAAAAGCGTCTTGCGGTCTGGTCGGGTTCCGTGACGACGCTCGCTTGCACGGCCGCGAGACCGCAGGACCACCCGATGCGCCAAGCATCTGAATTAATTATTTGTTTTAATATAAGATCCGCGGGGTGTGATTTAGTTGGCCGCCACGGGGCCAGGACGTGCCGGTTGCCGCGCTGGGCATAAACAAGCCGACCCAAAACCGGCGAACCGATCGCCTCTTTCCTCAACAAGTCATTGGCCCCTGCAACGAGCGCAAGGCGATCAGGCTGTTAACGTTTTGCAGCCTGAATATGATTATTTATTATACAAATTTTATCCAAAGTTGATGTATTACGAAAATCTCAATTAATCAATAAAACATTTCTATTTCCTTAACTACAGAATATCTTAAATACGTCGTCCAACTAACTTCTATTTTGTAAAAAATGAATGACGTCGTTTCTTATGTTATGTACGTATTAATTGTAAGTATACGTCTTATGAAAATAACTTCCTTTGCACTTTGAAAGTTAGGTGCGTCAAGAGAGGCTTATTCGTTAAGTTAGGATTCGTCCTGCTCGTTTTGCTTGCGGAGGTCTAATTTATGCAGAAAGTAGTAAGGCGTATTCCTTTAAGTCATTCAAGCGTCTACGTTTCTGTCTTTTTTCGTTCTTCTTTTCCGTGACTGAAGAAAGAGATATAACTTGTTCCAGTTGCGTGACTCGTCCTTTACCTTAAACTCGTTAGTAAAACTACTTACGTGACACACCTGCACCAAGAAATATTTGATGTCACGATAAAAGATTTATTGTAAGTCGTTGACATTAAAAGTCGACCATTAAAAAATATTCCCTGGATCGGAATGTAACTTTTACGCAAATGAGAAGAGACCTCTTGTTTTTCCCGAAAGATTTATGATATAGGAGATAATCTATGCCTTACTTGTTATCGGTCGTATTAAACAAGCCCTACAATAACGGCCCGCGACAATTAAGGGTCAATTAATTAATTACGACGGATGCGTAAGTAGTCGTATGCATATTATCAGACTAAACTAGTCGAGATCATTAAGCAAGTTCGTACTGAAAGCGTATAAATTTTGCCCTATCGGACGATCGACGATGAAATCAAGTAGAAATAAACGGTGAATCGCCTCACCAGCTGTCCCGCGACGCGTTAAAAGACGCTCGTAAATCTACAGCATATATATGTCAATAACGTAATTAGCATGAAGAAACATGGACTTTTATCCGCGGACACGACGCAGGCTAACGTCTATTGGCATTTTTATATTAATGAATATTAATCGTTCATTGCCTTACTGATCGTCCGGCGATACTGCATCACCAATTAATCGCTTCCATAATATGACCGTATATCCTATCAGTTTTTTTAAAAAAAAGAGAAGAGGCTATACAATCGAGTGTGCGTGACTTCGAGCCAAGTTTATGCGATATATTAATGTCATTTTCAAACATCTTTAGGGTAGTTATAGGTAACTATGTGTCTATACATGCATATAATAACTCCTAATTCGATTCTTGTTATCCTGGAATATAAATAATTCAGAAAAGATCAATAATGTGTATATAGTGTATTATGAATTATGTATAAATCTTTTCAGCATCAGGGCTCTAAATTCGAAGCATTGAGAAATTCTAATTTCTTATTGAGTTATTTCTATATTATACAAAGTAGTGTTTTTATAATGAGCAGACAAGGAAGTATCTAAATTCGGTTTGAGAAACTCGATGTTACAGAGAGGATCGTGTGTAGATGAGTACCATTTAAAACTATTGATTAGTATTGTTAACTCTGCAGCCCACTAATCACCATTAATGGTAATAATACGGTATAGCTCTAATGTTATGCGTAGAATCCCGTAGAATCTCTCGTTCAAGTTTATCCACTTCTTCCTCACTATTGTTTATATGACATAAAATTTAAAATGCTACTTTAATACGATGCTTCCGTGATTCAACCTGTGTCAGAAAAAACTCATCTTTTTCGTAGCTAGCCTAGCTTTT
>SMSR01010394.1:0-24977 GCA_019453355.1 Ceratina japonica
ATCTACTCATACGCTTAATTTGAGATTTTTCGTAATTTTAAAACTGTTATCGGTAGAACTTCCTTAAATCACAGTATGAAGAGTTCTCAAAATTTAAAGTTCTTTCATAGAAATTTCATTAGCATTGTTTCAAAATTTTTGCAAATTCTGCCATGAATCATTAAAGAAATTGAACAGGAGTATAAATAATAGGCAGGAGTAAATGTATTATAAAGAGGATATTAATATCTCTATAAATAATAACAAATTCAATCATGAATAATTTATTCTTGTTATAATAAAAGCTACCGTTCGTTAATTTAAATATTGTTCTTCTAAGACTTGAGCCATGAATCGTAAGAAAAATTGATATAAAATAATAAATAGAAACACAAGTGTATGATAAGGAAGATAAATTAAATCTATATGCTTCTTTAATAAATATTTCACTCTTGTTATAATAAAAGCCACTCTTTGCTAATTTAAATGTTCCTGCAAGTATTCCTCCAAGACTGAAGCCATGAATCGTTCAAAAAATTGATATAAAATAAGGAATAGAAAAACAAGTGTATAATAAAGAAGATAAAGCAAATCTCCTCAAATAAACACATGATTGATGTAATAATGAAAGGAGTCCTTTCCACAGCGATATCTCCAATTTACTGAATCGAATAAAACTCAGCCACTCGATTCTTCCGGAATATTTGTTAACACAATATGTCGTTAAAAAAAAAAGCTAAAATTCGCGGCAGGAATTGAAATTGAACGAGAGAGATAACGAAAGAGACACGTGAGTCAGGAATGTATTTTTGCATTACGCAATCCGTTGTTAGTCTACCGTGAAGAAACATATTCTCTCGCTCATCTGTCCATCCTTTTTTCTCTGGATATTTTTGCGCGTGCATGGTACAACTTCCTGTTCTCCTCTGTTTCGACTATTCTCTTCCCCTGACATTATCTCGGTTTGCCGCGGTCGACAGCGTCCCATTATACGACGCGCTGCCTCTGGACTCTGATTATCCCCCGCCCGAATTAATTACGTTAATGCAGCTCGTGTGCGTAACTTCGTCCCCCGGCCGTCACTAATATTTTTATCAACATTCTTATGCCCGTTCGTTCGCGCGACGCGTCGATTATTAAACTTCCACGTCCCTGCAGAGGCAGATGTAATTAGAACTTTCGCGTAAACTCGAGCACTCCGGGAATCCGATAATTATGCATATAACCGTGACGCGTGAAAGAAAGCCACCGGCGGAAGTCAAAGCTTGCCGTCGAGGAGTCGTCCTCTAGTTATTCCTCTCACCTCGAGGATCATCAAACTTGGATACTTACCTGCGACAACGGCTCGCTTACGTCGCTATCATTCCTGTTTTTTTTTTTTTACGTTCTGCCGCTCCGACAGTCGGATTCGGGCCCCGGAAAAACTTTACCCAATTACCGATCAATTTTAACCGTTAGACTGACGGGAAAATTGCATAGAACGTTTTTTGTGAATCACGTGGAGAGCTACAACTTTTGTTAGAACCATTTTCCACTAGCATTAATAGTTAACGAGTAATTTGCAATGTTTGTTAAAATTTTACCAGACATAGCAAATTGCTCGTTAACTGTTGATGCTAGTGAAAAATGGTTCGAACAAAACTTGTAGCTCTAATCATCAGTCACAAAATAAGTTCTACGCAATTTTCCTAGAAGATTTTAGAAGTATTTGAGGAAAAACGAGGCTACGGGCAATTGAGAATCTTTCGAGGTATAAAATTAATTCGATTTAATTTCTCGGCAAAATTATGTCGGTTCTGAGTTCACGTGAAGCGATCAGTATTACTAACAATAAGATAAAAGGATTGTTAAGAGTTACTCGCGACAACGGTTCGCTTGCCGTTTGAAACCTCCTCTTTAATGAGTTTCAGAATCTCCGTTCTTCAACTGAGAATCTTTCAAGGAATAAAATTATTTTGATTTAATTTGTCGGTTAAATTATATCGTAGTCCCGAGGTCACGCGATGGGATCGGTATTACTCGGATAAAAGGATTGGTAGTAAATCCCTTGCAGCAGTTCTAGAAATACATGCAATATTCAGCTTGACGTCAGAACAATCCTTGCTCTGTATCGTGTTTCATTTTTTGCCAAACATCCCGGTTCGAACCGTTCAGTAAAAAGTATCAGCGAGATGGTAGTTTGAANCACTCGGATAAAAGGATTGGTAGTAAATTCCTTTCAGCAGTTCTAGAAATATATGCAATATTCAGCTTGACGTCAGAACAATCCTTGCTCTGTATCGTGTTTCATTTTTTTGCCAAACCTCCCGGTTCGAACCGTTCAGTAAAAAGTATCAGCGAGATGGTAGTTTGAATTCGGTCCACATCGACCCCCAGGCATTTCTGTGACCTGCGGCGAATTGACGTACGTGACGAACTTTAACATTTCGTCTCTGCTCGCGCTGTCGGATTTTATTCTATCTTCCATCTGAACCGCTCGACGTTTACATTTCTGTCTCCTGTGACAGCTCGATGTTACCTGTGATGGAGGAGATTTATTACGTTTCGAGGCACAATTAATCATAAAATTTCGGAAAACAATATAATTGCTATTTTAGATTTTATACCAAATTATAGATTAGAATTGAGATTTTCTATAATAAGATAAGANCCGATGTTACCTGTGATGGAGGAGATTTATTGCGTTTCGAGGCACAATTAATCATAAAATTTCGGGAAACAATATAATTGCTATTTTAGACTTTATACCAAATTATAGATTAGAATTGAGATTTTCTATAATAAGATAAGAAGGCAAAGGAGAAATCTTTGTCAGTTCCCTGATTGATAGTAACCAGTGCAACATATCTTTATACATGGTAGTTTCTTTTATCTGAAAAGATTGTTTCATATTCTTTACGAAATTTTAAGCATAAAGTGATGTATGAGTTTTTTCCGTAGAAGTTATGGTTTCATAGAAAACAATTAAAAATTGTATGTTTTGGGAATTTCGAAAAATGCTTCAAGTAAAAGTTGTAGGCACTGATGTCCTCTACAAGAAAGATTCTATGCATCTTTGTACTAACTTCAATATTTAACTAGTTAAATGTGATTAATTCGGACTTTATTGATCTGACTTAGAATCCAGCCGTCGCAGCGTCGAAACAGCGAACTTTTGGAGAAAAATTTCGTTTTACCTCAATTACTCCTAAACCGTTGGACTTACAGAAAAATTACATATAACCTTTCTTGTAGCTGACGACTAGAGCTACAATTTCTGTATGAAACATTTCTCGCTAGCGTTGATAGTTTTCGAGTATTTTGCAAAAAACTGTTTTTTCGTTTTTTATCAATAACTCGTTAACTATTGACGATACAAAAAAATGTCACGTAATGAAATTGTAGCATTCGATGATAGCTACGAATAAGGTCTTATGGAATTTTCCCGTAGATCCAACGATTTAGGTGTAATTGTGGGAGAACGAGATTTTCGCGGAGTTTAAAGGGATGTATCCCTTGGAAAAATCTCGGGAAAATTGAAAGTTTCTTTTTCACGGAATTTCGAGAAATGCTTCAAGTAAAAGTTGTAGGTACTTAGGTACTACTATTTGCTACAGAAAAGGTCATATACAATTTTCTTCTATCTTGCATACTTCAGGAGTAATCGATCAATTATTCCGTTTATCGTGAATTATCGTCTTAAAATTCATACGAAAAATTAGTATCCTTTATTTTCGGTTTATTTTAGCATGTATCTCAATTAAAAATCGCCCCGAATTAAACCAAGAGATCGAATTTCGTCGTCACATTTTATTCCTTCGTGGTTCAATTTGCAATTCGGCGCACGTGGAAAGGGCAGCGCGGCAGGACTTCTCGTCATTGTGTGCCTTCGCTATTGTAAAAGTACCCTTTCACTAGAACTCGATTACAGTTCGCAAACTCCATTTCGGCATCGGCACGTGGTGGCCGACGGTAGCGGAGAAAACTCGCGGACAAACAAATCCATCGAGTTGCGTAACATGATCGGCGGTCCGTTTAATAATAATTATTCCCTCGTTAATAACATGACGTCGAGGGCACTCGAAGCGCTCGCAACCGGACTGTTTTTTAATCGAAGACAAATGAGATGAGCTTTCCCGCTGTTTCCCTTCATTAATTATACATCGTTGATGAGAAACAGATTTTCCAATAATCGGCGGCCCCCGCGGCTACTTTCCCACCGGATGGCCGGGATAAAAGAATATTCTCTCCACACACAATATACACATTGGTCCCCGGGCGATTGCAACACAGTTGAATATTTGACGTGGACAAAGAATTTTTTTCAATCCGACTCGCTCGCACGTATTTGCATTCAAAATAATTGAACACGCCCGAGAATGCAGCGCGTTCAAATATTTAAACAACAAATAATTAGAAACCCGGGTAATACGATTTCTCTGAATATTTGACGTGCAATAACATAATATATTTCATATGGTTTATTTTGGAATTTTTCATTTTACCCCAGATACTGTGTACGAGCTTCAGTGCTGTGCATGAGTGAGATCTTCGTAGGGAGGCGTTCGGGTACATCTGTCCTGTACTTAACTAAGTTTCACCCCTTGCCCGGGGGTTCTCCAGACTGATCTTGTTTGCTCGAACGCAGCTGGGCATAATTAATTCCATGCTCCGAGGAAGATCCTCGCTTATCCTAATACCAATTGTCTGAACGTTTAGTGAAGTACAGACGATTCCCGATTTAAAATACGAATTTTATTCAATCTTTTCGCGTAGCATTTAGCTCGGGAAAGTTGGGAAAAATACGATCACGAATTCGATTCATGGTATTTGTATTTAATATAAAATTATGATCAGGTGTCAGACTGGTTGAAGTCAAAGGATTAATTTTAAGAAAAGGATAGATTTTTACTGTCGTTTCGTGATGGCCGTTAATAATTTTGCGGAAACACTAGAAATTTCATGGTTCTAGGAATCTCGGTAGCAGTGTTGCCACCCCAAAATTCAAGAAATCCGTAGAAGCAAGATGAAAATTCCGTAGAATTCCGTAGATTGTCTTCTGCAAAGTCCGTATATCTACGGAATTATTTACGTATATATTTTGCAATTATACGTGTTAATATAGTAAATATAAATATAATATATATTATAAATATATATAATAATTAATATATATATAATAAATTCTAACATAAGTTAAGACTTAAATGCATATTATTAGAGCTCGCTGAATTTGCCTGAAACTTGACTACAACATTATGATATTAAAAATACAATTTTGTAATAAAAAAATTGAGGTCACTTTTATTTTGTATTATTCATAATGTACTTGAGATCAAATCCAGTTCAACGATCTATAACAATATACTTTATCCTGTAAATCCATGTATCCTGTGTATCCATTGTCTGTTGTAAAGAATTGTCAAATTTTTTAAAGAAATAAATTTATATTTTTTATATTATATAATACATATTTAATAGTTCACTTGTAGAACTAGGTGGTGACGATTGACGATCGATATAATAAAATTTATTTGTGAATTGCAAAATTTTGAGAAAAGATTGAAGAAGGTAAAAGACAAAAATCCGTAGATTTGAGTGTATAATCCGTAAATCCGTAAATGCTGTACAAAATCCGTAGATCTACGGATAAATCCGTAGAGGTGGCATCACTGCTCGGTAGACAAGGCCGTCTATTAAGATAAGATATTCATGGGCTCGATTTCGGGCGCCAGGTAAATTGGCCTTGATCCGGTTTGAAATTTTCATTCTCAGCCCGGGCCTCCCGCGGGGGCCACATTGATCCTTCTGCTCGAGTGCAGCCGCGCGTAATTGGAATGCATTCAACAAATGTTCGTACCCACGCGTTTCAAAACAAAGCCCCACGCGTTTCGCGTGCATACCAGCTCATTCAATTACGATTACGCTTTGAATGGGGGGATCGTCAATACGGAGATAAGAGTTCTCAAATATTGTACGAGTTCCTATGCTACTGAACAATCGTTTCGACGAGGTTTCGATAAGATTCTTAAATCTGGATTAGATAGATCGGGTCTAAAGTTCGGCGTTTAGAAATCGTTTCACGGGGGATTAGTTTACGCGGATGCATTGCGACGCGTCACGTTCGTCCTAGATTTAGGTATGCAACCGGTTCATCCCGTGGGCGGTCTCAAGTGATCGGACGGGAATTTGTCACCCTTTGCCCGGGGCATTTATTAAAGTTTTCCAGCTCGGTCGCAAATTCGTGTAAATATTTGCCGACCGATATTAATCCCGATGCATGGGAACGGTCTGTGCGTGTGTCGATTAAAATACGCTGCTGCTGCTGCTGCTTCGTCCGGGCGATCGCAAATTCCTTTTCATCCTTTACCCGGGATATTTGTCGGACTCGTCCCACACGATTGCACATACACATCCGTATGTATTCAACCGGGTATATTAGTTTCGGTACCTGGAAATGCATCCCTACCTCTCTGCGTGCGTCGCTTTCAACACGCACGCGCTTCGCCCGGGCTTGGACGATTCCAAGTCGTCATCCAATGTAAAATGATCCTGGCACCCCCCCAGGAATCTATGTGCGGACGTAAAGCTCGCTTCGAGCTGGAAGGGATATTGTTTCCCCGGGAGAACCCCCACCACCCTGTTCCTTCCTGTTGAATGTCGAATAAATCCGATCCCTCTTACTCTTCAATTGGCATTGTTATCTTTGTCATCTCTCTTCACTCATTGATGTTATAATTAAAAACAAATCCAGGAATTTAATAGACTTCGTACGATTAAATAGAATTGCATGGATTTTAATATCTAGCAAGCTTCTATACGTTTCAAAAAACGTTTTCGTGTCAGGACGTTCATTTTTCGAAGTATTTCAGGATCTGATTTGTTTATTTTAGGAGAAAAGTTCAATTAGGCTGAACATCCTGCGATTAAATAGAATTGCATGGATTTTAATATCTAGCAAGCTTCTATACGTTTCAAAAAACGTTTTCATGTCAGGACGTTCATTTTTTTAAGTATTTCAGGATCTGATTTGTTTATTTTAGGAGAAAAGTCCAATTAGTCTGAACATCCTGCGATTAAATAGAATTGCATGGATTTTGATATCTAGCAAGTTCTATACGTTTCAAAAAACGTTTTCGTGTCAGGACGTTCATTTTTTTAAGTATTTCAGGATCTGATTTGTTTATTTTAGGAGAAAAGTCCAATTAGTCTGAACATCCTGCGATTAAATAGAATTGCATGGATTTTGATATCTAGCAAGTTCTATACGTTTCAAAAAACGTTTTCGTGTCAGGACGTTCATTTTTTTAAGTATTTCAGGATCTGATTTGTTTATTTTAGGAGAAAAGTCCAATTAGTCTGAACATCCTGCGATTAAATAGAATTGCATGGATTTTAATATCTAGCAAGTTCTATATGTTTCAAAAAACGTTTTCGTGTCAGGACGTTCATTTTTTTAAGTATTTCAGGATCTGATTTGTTTATTTTAGGAGAAAAGTCCAATTAGTCTGAACATCCTGCGATTAAATAGAATTGCATGGATTTTGATATCTAGCAAGTTCTATACGTTTCAAAAAACGTTTTCGTGTCAGGACGTTCATTTTTCTAAGTATTTCAGGATCTGATTTGTTTATTTTAGGAGAAAAGTCCAATTAGTCTGAACATCCTGCGATTAAATAGAATTGCATGGATTTTAATATCTAGCAAGCTTCTATATGTTTCAAAAAACGTTTTCGTGTCAGGACGTTCATTTTTTTAAGTATTTCAGGATCTGATTTGTTTATTTTAGGAGAAAAGTCCAATTAGTCTGAACATCCTGCGATTAAATAGAATTGCATGGATTTTAATATCTAGCAAGTTCTATACGTTTCAAAAAACGTTTTCATGTCAGGACGTTCATTTTTTTAAGTATTTCAGGATCTGATTTGTTTATTTTAGGAGAAAAGTCCAATTAGTCTGAACATCCTGCGATTAAATAGAATTGCATGGATTTTGATATCTAGCAAGTTCTATACGTTTCAAAAAACGTTTTCGTGTCAGGACGTTCATTTTTTTAAGTATTTCAGGATCTGATTTGTTTATTTTAGGAGAAAAGTCCAATTAGTCTGAACATCCTGCGATTAAATAGAATTGCATGGATTTTAATATCTAGCAAGTTCTATACGTTTCAAAAAACGTTTTCGTGTCAGAACGTTCATTTTTTTAAGTATTTCAGGATCTGATTTGTTTATTTTAGGAGAAAAGTCCAATTAGTCTGAACATCCTGCGATTAAATAGAATTGCATGGATTTTAATATCTAGCAAGTTCTATACGTTTCAAAAAACGTTTTCGAGTCAGGACGTTCATTTTTTTAAGTATTTCAGGATCTGATTTGTTTATTTTAGGAGAAAAGTCCAATTAGGCTAAACATACAAATGTCTTAGTTCTGTTGCTTTGATTTATGACAATTTTGACGTGAAAGGCTATCAAATGAGATTTTCCTCGTTTTCATGGTATTGTATGAGGATTCCTCGTTCATTTCGATATGTTCTCGAAATGCATCTCCCCGCGTTTGCCCTATATTTCATACGCAAGCGCTGCACGCTTCCTGCCCACGTCGAGCCATGAGCACCCTGGACCAGGACACGTGCGACCCTTGTCCTTTCCCCGGTCATTTACGTCATTCCGTGCAATACTACAAATAAACGTAAGTATTTGTATCCCTCTGTACGATTCAATATAACACACGAATCCCACGCTTCTGTTGGGAAAAACAATTTGATTAAACGTTTGACGTGCAGTTTCACATGGTTGAATAAAATTCGTATTTCGAATGAAATCTAATATCTATATCTAATCTAATAATACCTTATTTCAATATCATGGAGATTCTTTAACATTATTGCTCACGGTTTATGCTAATGAATAATAGTTTTGTTGAACAACATCCGTAAATATCATTTTATACGAAACTATGGCACTAAATCTGAATCCTGTGCTAATCTCAAGGTCGCAGCATCGTCTTCCGTGGCATTCGACCTACATTCCATACGTAAGCTGCGCACTGATGAGATAATTTTCAGTTGCCTTGGCCGGATGTTCAATTCTCATCCCTAGAGAGGATATTTATTCGACCATTTCTCCATGGTCGCGTATAACTTTAAATTTGTCTCGAAACGCGGCACGCCGTGAGTCAAAACATATGTTCAGATATTTAAAATCTAAGTAATACCACGCGACCGGAAATAGATATTTATTTTCAGTTATTGTGAGAGAGAGAGAGAGAATCCTTAAATTCTAATGCTTAATAATGTTTTAACTTCATGCTTCGATGATGAATAATAATTCTGACGAAAATGGTTCTTAAACGATTATAGTTATACGATTGGCATAGGACTGGTATTGTATTATATAGCGGTGGTATAACCTGCAAACACTTCTACAACTGCTCCTTCAACTTCAGTTTAATACCTCATTAAAATTTGTACAACGAAGCTTCGAGAGATAACGGCTACCCGTGGGTAGTTATCTTAACGATTTTAAATTAATCTCCAGGTAACATAGCAACGCGTTTCCTCCCATCCATCCTACATTTAGACACGCAAGCGCTTCAATGCTGCGCCTGGACAACCTCGAACGTCCTTCGACTAAAATCACCCTTTGCCCGGGGAATTTATTAGACCTGCTCCAGATCCGCGTAATAGCGTGCACTTGATAATTTAATTCATCCCACGTGTTTCAAAACCCGAATCATTCAAATATTTTAGGCAGAAATAATTTAGGACGATCGGGAATGCTAATTAGTTAGTTTCGTTCGACGAGAAGGATAGAACGTGAAATATGAAGACGAGGATGCTGAGCTATTACTATCAATGTTTTATCAGGTTTTACGTTGCAAAACGATGAATATGCAGAACGAAGAGCCATGAATATTATTGGAGAACGTTTTTTACCAATCGTATGGAAAGATGAGGAACGGGGTTCGGTGCGTCGCGCCCTGCCCTGCATTTCATACGCAAAGCGCTTCGCCTGGATCCTGTGGAAACGACGCTCTGCCAATTTCAAATTACCTTCCGTATCCCGGGGAACGCATTAGATTATTCTTGCATGATGGTAAACACGTAAAATTACGTGGAAATGGCATTTCCACGAGCCCCGCGGTTAAACAGAAGGTGGCTCATTAGAATTGATTACGAACGATCGCAAATACGATTTCAATTTTATTTCGAAACAATATTATAGATTTGTATTTCAGAGCTAAAAAATTATGAAATTTTTACGTTCGACGTTATCACTACGATTTCTATCAAAAGTGTTGTTGAATATTATTGTATTAGCTTTATTACTGTGACAATTTTGTTATCTAAGACGACGGGTCCGTGCAGTTGCCCTACATTTTAAGGACACGAGCACTCAATAACATCTGGACCCACCTCAATCGGCCTTGACCCGATTTGCAAATTTTCATTCTCTCCCTAAGAAATTTATTAGGTCATGTCTGACGTATATAGAACTGTGCACCTTTGAAATCACTCGAAATCCTGCATTTTCCAAGGTAATAATTCAAAGTCCAGGTCGAAAAATGTTCATTCAATCATGCAATAATGTACGTTTCCAGTTTCTAATTACTGATTTGGTCAGGTTATAGAATCACTTTCTGTCGCATTGATTACACATTCGAATATATGTACATACGTAAATGCGGTCCATCCCACCTAGTTTATTCGACTTTGACCTAATTTGCACGGTGACCCAGGAAATATCAATTTGCTGCCGTCGACGCGACATGGTATAGTATACATATACCTATTCTTCAAGGACTACGCTTTTTATGATACAAGTAAAACAATATAAAGGGAACAGGTAACAGGAGAGTGCAATTAATTTCACGCGATTGAACCTATAAATTATTTATTCTAAGAGAGAGGTACATTTTATAAAGAGGAAACTTAAATGGATAATAATTCCATGTTATTTGTTGTCCACAAAAACGGTCTTCGCTTTTTAAAGTACAAGTAAAACAGTATAAAGAATATAAGTCGCAGTAGAGTACAATTAATTTCACGTGATTGAACGTATAAATTGTTTATTCTAAGAGAGAGGTACGCTTTATAAGGGGATAACAATTTCGTGTCATTTCCTGTCCACAAAAACAGTCTTCGCTTTTTAAAATACAATATAAAAAATACAGGTAATAGCGAGGTACAATTAATTTCATAGAATCGAACGTATAAATTATTTATTCTAAGAGAGAAGTACGCTTTATAAAGAGATAAGAATTTCGTGTCATTTCCTGCCCACAAAAACGGTCTTCGCTTTTTAAATTACAATATAAAAAATACAGGTAACAGCGAGGTACAATTAATTTCATAGAATCGAACGTATAAATTATTTATTCTAAGAGAGAAGTACGCTTTATAAGGGGACAACAATTTCGTGTCATTTCCTGTCCACAAAAACGGTCTTCGCTTTTTAAAATACAATATAAAAAATACAGGTAACAGCGAGGTACAATTAATTTCATAGGATCGAACGTATAAATTATTTATTCTAAAAGAGAGGTACATTTTATAAAGAGGAAACTTAAATGGATAATAATTCTATGTTATTTGTTGTCCACAAAAACGGTCTTCGCTTTTTAAAGTACAAGTAAAACAGTATAAAGAATATAAGTCGCAGTAGAGTACAATTAATTTCACGTGATTAAACGCATAAATTATTTATTCTAAGAGAAGGAAGTACGCTTTATAAAGGGACAACAATTTCGTGTCATTTCCTGCCCACAAAAACAGTCTTCGCTTTTTAAAATACAATATAAAAAATACAGGTAATAGCGAGGTACAATTAATTTCATAGAATCGAACGTATAAATTATTTATTCTAAGAGAGAAGTACGCTTTATAAAGAGATAAGAATTTCGTGTCATTCCCTGCCCACAAAAACAGTCTTCGGTTTTTAAAGTACAATATAAAAAATACAGGTAACAGCGAGGTACAATTAATTTCACAGGATCGAACGTATAAATTATTTATTCTAAGAGAGAGGTACTTATAAAGAGCAAACTTCTTAAATGGTTAACAATTCCCTGTCATTCTTTGCCCTCAAAAATGATCTCCGCTGCACTAGTTACGTCGAAGTTAAAATATCTAAGATCCAACTACATTTACTCTTCTTGAAGCTGCTTGGAATTTTCATTGTTTGCCCGGGGTGGTAGATCATTTTTGCCAGAGTTCCAGTACATAAATTATACGGACCGTGAGTATCCAACAAGTTGCACGCTTCCCAGGCCGTCAGGCGTCGAAATATTTTAAGTATAAATATTTGTAGAAGTATGGAAATCCGTCAATTAAAATAAGGATACAATTAATATCGTGAAATCTATGAATCGCGATGGCAAACGGTTCGCGCCGTTCAATAATGAATCAGTCTCCGTTGGAATCGCGTATTTTCTGTATCAGTTACGCGTTTAAATACGCACGGCTGCCGACCACACGAACGGGCTTTATTTCGGTTTGGAATTTTCATTAGGCCACCAATCAACGGTTCAGATCAAAACGCGTTTTACCCGTTTACCGTCCGGAATAACGCCGTTAATTGCGCTCGCTCGTTCGCCTCTCTCCGACCCGTCGATTCCAAAGCGAGAACGTTTGATGCATCCGTGATATTTTGACGAATCCATCGATGCGTCAGACTAAACTCTCTATGCGTGAATTTCGTTATGAATCAACGTTGACGCCGGGGGAAGCGTGAACGGCGTATCCGGCAGATTAGAGTCTTTCGCATAAATCATTGTTGTCGTAACAGCGGGACGTGTCGGCGAGGATCATCTTGTAACCGATAAGAAAACGGGAAGGCGGCTCTCGTGACTAACCCGCCGGACAGATTCGAATTGATGTCGTTCTCCAAGACGACGCAGCCTTGTTTACGGCCGCGATACTAATTCAAGATCATTGCGAAGGATGACACTGTTAACCCTTGCTCCAAACCATTTTATGATTCTCATAAGCCGTCGATAGCTCGTCGCGTTCTCAGCTCGGATTCACACGCCTGTAGACAGAAAAATGATTCTCTTTTATAAATCGTCCGAACATTAGACCGTTAGAACATTAAATAATTGTTTACATTGTTCGTTGTTGTTAATTATCGAGGAGCAACGCAGGGAACTGACGCAGACGTTGAACCTAGACTATTTATATCACGGTTACTTTACTCGCGTTTCGAGAATAAAATAGAAACTGGCGTGTTTACCGGTCTCGGAACGCGATAGCGTGCTTACATATCTTCCAGTCAATAAGTGGACGAGTAATAAATGATTCCGCTCGCTCGACGACCGCCAGTTCACTCCTCTAAGTACTAAAAAAAGGAGCTTATCACGCGCGGAATTATAAAGTAATTTAGCATCGCTTTGACGGTGGTTGCGATTATTCCTAAACCGATTTAAGTGGGCGGAATGTTAATCGGCGATGAACAAGAGAGCAGGAAGTTCACGTTGCTCGGACCTCAATTTAAATGTACGATTTGGTGGGCCAGGCAGGCAATTTCACGCGCGATTCCACGTGTCCACTTCCGTGCGTTCCTGGCTGCCTGGTTGGTAAACGGTCGGTCAGGGCCAGTTGAAGAATATGAAGTATGTACGTACGTACACGGTTGATTCAGGATGCGGGCGTTAATTGTGTAACACGGCCGGTCTCGGGTTTTCCTCCGATACGGGAGCTGAAGCGGCGACATAAATACGAGCAGATACAATTTTTTAAGAAGCTTATCGTCCCTGATGAATCGACGTCGGGCGCCGAGCTGCGACGTCATTGTCTGGCTCGAATCCCACCGATTGCTCCAATCGCGAACGCTCCGTACTAAGCAGAGGCTGTTACCAGATTCTGCTTATGCTAATTCGATTGTTCTCTGAAAAATAAAATGTTTCTATTAATTTTTAAGGAATTTTTTCTGCTCCAGAATTGTTGGTAGCTTCCTTTTGAAATTCATTGTACTTATTGGCCGGTATTCATAGTCAGAAATTATTTTTAAGATTGCCTTAAGTATTTGCTTAAGTCCCTGTTCCCTGTGCAAGACGAGGACTGGAAATGTGGGATAGACAGGGATAGGAAATGCTTAAGACGATCTTAAAAATAAGTAACGAAATTCGTAAGTACTCGAATTCTGCTGTCAATTATTTTTTGTACGATTTTGCGAGACGAGAATTACATTAATGCGAACCTCCTTTTATTGGTAGAAGGATAGCAGACAGACGCAAATGGGGTGTTCCAGGACCCATGGTCAATAATTTAAGGGGTGATTCTAGAGGGTAAAATAAGCCGAAAATAATGAATACTAATTTCTCGTTCGATTCGCCCCTGAAAGTAGGCAACTCGCGTGCAAATTAACTTTCTTTCACAATTTACAGTTTTTTTTATCTGTAAAAATTATTTCATATTCCTTAAGAAATTTTAAGCATAAAGTGATGTATGAGTTTTTTTCCGCAGAAGTTATGGTTTCATAGAAAACAATTCAAAATTGTATGTTTTCGGAATTTCGAAAAATGCTTCAAGTAAAAGTTGTAGGCACTGATGTCCTCTACAAGAAAGATTCTATGCATCTTTGTGCTAACTTCAATATTTAACGAGTTAAATGTGATTAATTCGGATTTTATTGATACTGACATAGAATCCAGCCGTCGCAGCGTCGAAACAGCGAACTTTCGGAGAAATATTTCGTTTTACCTCAATTACTCCTGAACCGTTGGACTTACAGAAAAATTACATACACTCTTTCTTGTAGCTGACGACTAAAGCTACAATTTCTGTATGAAACATTTCTCGCTAGCGTTAATAGTTTCCGAGCATTTTGTAAAAAACTGTTTTTTCGTTTTTTATCAATAACTCGTTAAATATTGACGATACGAAAAAATGTCTCATAAAGAAATTGTAGCATTCGATGATAGCTACGAATAAGGTCCTATGCGATTTTCCCGTAGATCCAACAATGTAGGAGTAATTGTAGAAAAACGAAATTTTCGCGGAGTTTAAAGGGATGTATCCCTTGAAAAAATCTCGGGAAAGTTGAGTTTCTTTTTCACGGAATTTCAAGAAATGGTTCGAATAAAAGTTGTAGGTACTACTATTTTCTGCAAAGAAGGTCGTATAGAATTTTCTATACTTCAGGAGTAATGGATTTCCGGCTTATTTTAACCTCTAGCCAGTCTAGCCCCTTAAATTGTCAACCATGGGTCCTGCAACACCCTGTGTAAGACTTATCCATTTTTTTGTCCGTGTTCCTCCGTCTACGATGCGTGTAGCAATCACAGATACGAATTCTCTGGGCGCCGTGGAAACTCGTGCAGATGGATAATAATTCGCTCCGTGTCTGTCCTCGACCGCAGCCGCGCTGAAATCTGATTTTATCTCATGATCACCGTGAAAATCGTGGCATATGAACTGCGTTCATTCGCACATGGTCTCACACGCTTTCCAATTATTATTATACTCTCATAATTGAGTAATGTAAAACGATATTCCTGCACGCTTCTCTGACGAACATTATTATTAAATGGATATTATTCTAAGGACCTTCATATAAACGACTGACGCGATTCTCGTGATAATAATATAATTCTACTGCGTTAACGCACAACAAACAACATTAACGCGAATAAAGATTGATTGATTAATTATCCGATTTATTGTATATTGAAAATACAGAGTGCTCGTGAACCAAACTCGTCCAGCCCACTTTTGAGCTCGCGAAAACACGTGCGAGAGGTGCGCTTAAAATAAATCCACTGCCAGACAAAAATGCTGGTTTAACCAAGACCGTCACTTAGACCATTCCACGCATTTTTTCTAATCTCCCTAATATTTATAGCGCGTAATTAATGACCGGACGACTCATCTAATCAAGCGTACGCTTTGAAATGCAAATGAAACTGAGTTTAGCTTCAAAACTACTTTATCAATTCACTGAATAATATAATGTTCGTATCTCAATTCACTGAATACGACAACGTCCACAGCATTTCGCGTGCATTTCGCGTGGCGATCGTTCGATTGTACGTACGTTCGCCTCAAACGATTTTCGGCCAGTCGCGGCTCTTTGTGCTGTTGAAATTGGCCGAAAATCGTTTGCGGCCTCCGTACATCCGCGCACGTAGCCGTACATCGCGATAATCACGCTGTCGTGTAATTATATTCCGCGTTTAATGAGAATCGCCGGGATTAAATGAACCTGTAAACAATCGAATGGAAATGAAAACGGCGATGAATATCTGGGACGGCGAAATACGAGCCGGTTATTGCCGAAATAAATGTTTCGCGTTCCAGTTTACGCGAAATTAGTTAAACATTTAATTATCGTTTATAAGCAAAACGCGGTGACATCGGAATCGTCCGCGACCCGGTTTACTTTTTGCGCTGCTCGAACCGGATCAACGACCCGGTTGAGGAGCGCCGGGTGTCCCGTTTCCCTTTCTTTTTGAATCCACGCTTCCAAGACGACGCGCTTCCGTCTGCCGTCCGCTTCCTGCGCCGAGTCACCCTCCGTCCCTAACTTTCGCTCAACGCAGCATCGGAATTTCAATCATTTCATTCATCGTTCAATTAATTCATCTGATCCCACGAAATCTAATTCCTTATTGCAAAGTTTAACTTTGGCTCAACGCAGCATCGGAATTTCAATCATTTCATTCATCGTTCAATTAATTCATCTGATCGCACGAAATCTAATTCCTTATTGCAAAGTTTACTGCTTTAATTGCAAGTAACATCGAAATATTAAAACGTCGTGAAACTTGGATTGGATTTTGGCGTCGTTTAAACAGGCGACAGTTTTTAATTCTCAGCTGCTGTTGTTTATAAGTTTGAATGGAATTTAAATATTAATCGGTGGAGAAAATGTGTTCGCGTCCGTCAGAGGACGGCTTCTTCCTCCAAGTAAAAACTGTTGTACAACAGCGTTTGTCAACGTAAGCGAAGCACTTGAAATCCTGCTATGAACTCGGGTCCGCCGTGCCGGTGACAGGAATTAATTAACGAATTACCGGAGTCGTTTGCGTGTACCGTTCGTAGCGGCTGCTACCAAATTTCCGGATATTACGCGTTTACCGCCCGGAGCTACACGGATAGACGCGACAGAACGCGTGCTTCGATTCCGATAAATCCGGCTTCCTCCTCTTAACTGATGAACCGTTTGTGTAATTGCCTTTTGACAGTCGCAATGAAACGCTGCCGCCACGTCGATTTCTCTCTTTCGGAGCTAAGCGCGCTCGTCCCTATAAAAAAAATGCTTAATTAAAATACGGAGTCGTTTCGATGGGATTCTCTGAAAACGAAAAGGAATTATTACCAAATATGTATATCTGGTCGAGGAACGTTTTCGATACCTCTAATACGTTTGACAGGTAAAAATAGACTCGTTTTTATATCGCATACAAATTCTTATCAAGTATTTGAGGAAGATACGAGAATCAATTTCGTGGAAATGTCAACCGAAGAATGTGCGTATGTGTGTTCTTTGAGATATTCTGATGATTGAATTTTCGTTTATAATATTTCATGCTAATCGTGTTTATCCTTGCAATGAGGCTCTCTTTATGTACAGGGACTTCGATTAATATTCGAAACAGAATACAATTTTTAGTATTAAATCAAAGAACTTCATCTTCTGTGGAATTTTAGGAAGCTTAAAATATGAACACCCTTGCATAAGAATAATGACAAACCATTGAAATTCTAACAGTTACTAGGTATTACATTAGTAAAATGCTGCATTTTACGAGCCTATTAAATAAGTTGTTACATCTTCAATTCTTATGTATCGGTCGAACAATTTTATTTATGATTATTTCTGTAATTATCATATTTTTATTTATTTATTTATTTATTTATTTATTTACGGGTCCATTGGCCCTTTACAAGTACTGGTAATATAAAGAGCAGAACAAAAAAAGAAAAGAAAGATTTACATACTCCGAAAACTTCATGAGTGAAAAAAAAACACGAAAACAATAAAAAAAATAAAATGAAATGAAATGAAATGACGGCTATGAGAAGGATAAATAGAAGTATCCTGAGATAAGATTTTTAAACATTCATTGCTTCGAATATTAGACGTAGGTTTTTATCAAGAATATTTATATTAATATTAATATTATTAAAAAGAAATATTTTAATTGGAAATTTCGATAGATTGGGTGACTATGAATCGAGAAATATCTAAACGCAACAAACGAAATCTGCATCTTTCAGCAATAGATAACCTCCGTTATTAACATGTACGCTAGTCAAGCAAGCTCCCCTTTTCTATAACTTGCATTTGACTTGCTATGTACCAGATGAACCTCCTTAATTCTGATGAACCCTGATACGAACTGCAAAAGGAAATTTATCAAGCAGACGTTACCTGTTAAACGTTCTATGAAACGTCGCGTGAATTAAGTAATTCGCGCGTGTAAAAAAGGAGACAATTGCGCCTATTTCGTTTAAACGTCGTGCATCTAACCCGACTTCCCCTTAGATAAATAGAGCGACGCTCCAATTGAGATACCAACGCGAGCGAACAGGAGCGAGAAGGAAAAACGACAAAACGGAGAAAAATTAACATCCGCGGTGGAGATAGCTTATCAGTCGTACACCAGACAACCAGCACCAGTCGTGTTTCGTCCCCCGTTTAACTCGGGCGAAGCCGTACCGGATTATTTAATCGCTTTAAATAATCGGCCGTCAAAAATTGGTGAAACGTGCCGCTCGAAATTGACCCGTGATTTCATGTACATAGTGTGAAACGTAGAGAATCTCTGAGTTCTATTGGAATCGCTTGAAATGTGCGGTGGATCGTCATTCGCGTTTCGCTAGCTCGGAATTTTGTAAAGATACAACCGGTTGTCCGCAGATTTCTGAGGTAGAGAGTCGTCGCGGTCGGAGTATGTTTGGAACGCGATAGGAGCTGGTCTGACTGGCTTACCCTTGGCCCAGGAAAAGGTGTTTAACGAATTCCTTGAAGGTCGCCGGATTATCGATTCGCGTCAGTCCAGTTGTCTTTTGTTGGCGCGCGTATTTCCTCAAGATAGGATTGTAGAAAGCGAGGATAGAAAGTCGAGGAATGTTGGAAAGCGCCAGAGGAATTTAGAAGTTAATACGAAGATCTTGTACGATGTTTAGATTGAATTCTGACGCACGATTAATTTAGCTAAAGATGTATTAATTGTCTGACAGACTTTCACGCCAAATGAAATTAGTCATCTATTTAGGAAGCGATATTTAATAAGTTGAAGTGGCAGATATCGACGATATTCTTATCTGCTTAGTCAGATGGAGATAACGATCGGTTCTTCCAATTATATCTACTGGAAACGCGTTCATCGAGTAGGTTTACGTGTTTCTGTTCGATAAGTCTTGATATGATATAGATCCTTGATTTAGTAGACTGCTCGGATTCAACTCGTTCCAGAAACTGATCCATCAAATGATTTGTTAAATTAGACAGCTTCCAGCTCGATAAAGTTATTGACAGGATGATATAATATTAGAGGAAGTTCTTATCTCTGCTCATTTCTTGTTTAATTAATTCAAACAAGAAATACTTGAATACTGCTCAGGGCTGGATTCGACTTGTGCCGTTGACTTGCTATGTACCAGATGAACCTCCTTAACTAATTTAAACAAGAAATACGTGAACGTCGGATATCCGACTCCGGGGAGAATAAAACGCGAAGAACTGGCAGGCCAGGGAGGTTCGGGTGCCGAATTTCACGGGGTGTTTCGCGTTTCACGTGAACAAGAACGGTTTTTCGTAGCTGTGACGCCAATGGGGCGTCGGGACACGAGGGGCCGCGCGCTGTAGCGCAGGAAGAACCGAAAATAAAGTAGACAGCCGGCGCGGCGGGAAACGTGCATGAATATACGCGCGGCCTCCGCTGAGAAGAGCCGCACGCGCGTATTGAAAATTTTTAGCTCCCGTCCTACGGACCGTTATAAAAACCATTGTCACTGCACCCGATCTATTGTAACGCTAATTAACGGCTCCGTTGATCGGCGCGAACATCTCGAAGTAAAAACAAACGAAAAAACAAACGCACAGAGTAAAGATACTTACGTCTCTTCGTGATGAATGCAATTTAATCTCTGTGTAACCGTTCCGTCGACTCCATTAGAAATTCATGTTCCCCTTTTGCGGTACTCGTTCAAGTGTATCCCTCTTTAATCTCAAGCCCTTCCACCCTCTGATACTTCAAACGGCGAGCGGCCGACAGTTTGTTTTCGCTGCTCCCGTTTACCAGAAATTGTTTTTCTTCTTCAAGGGCCACCTGAGCCTCTCGCAGGAATTTCCTCGTATCTCGTAGGACTGCGCCATGGAGATGATTTCAAGTCGGTCCCAAAATTTTCCTTAAGCGCACGCTGACCCGACGTCGTCGCTTCCCAGACGACACGTGCTCGGCCATGCGTCACGGACCTCTCGGTTCAAATCGCATGCAGGATTTTGTGAGAACGTCGCTTGGGAACAGGATCTAAAAGCAGAACAGCGTTAAATGACGATTTTAAGAAGATCAAATGATCCAGAGCTAGGAATCTCCTTTACTCAAACCTATTCAAGCTCAGCTTAACTTATACATACTCTTCGAATGTCCATAGACAATTTTCTGTAGAATCCAGTGTTCCTTTTGTACAGTAGCCAATTTTTTAGCAAAATTCTAATTGGGTGATGATTTGAAGACGATTAAATGATCCAGAGCAAGAAATCTCCTTTCCTGAAGGTTATTCAACCTCAACTCGGCTTATATATTTTGTTGGAAAGTCCGCAGACAATTTTCTGTAAAATTCAGTGTTCCTTTTGTATGGTAGCCAATTTTTTAGCAAAATTCTAACTGGGTGACGATTTTAAGACGATTAAATGATCCAAAGCAAGGAATCTCCTTTCCTCAAGGTTATTCATCCTCAACTCGGCTTATATATCTTTTTGGAAAGTCCGCAGACAATTTTCTGTAGAATTCAGTGTTCTTTTTGTACGGTAGCCAATTTTTTAGCAAAATTCTAACTGGGTGACGATTTTAAGATGATTAAATGATCCAGAGCAAGAAATCTCCTTTCCTCAAGGTTATTCAACCTCAACTCGGCTTATATATTTTTTTGGAAAGTTCACAGACAATTTTCTGTAAATTTCGTACGGTATTTCTGTACGGTAGCCAATTTTTTGGCAAAATTCTAACTGGACGAGTGGTCTCCACATTTCTGTTTGCATTTTCCTCCACCTGTAAATAGACTATATGAAACGTTTCTATGAATCTCGCGAGCTCGATGATTCCGAACGTACGTTATCTTTTAATTTTAGAGCGGGCAAATATGGATCGTATAAATAATTGCTGTTATTTTAGCGAAGTAATTCTTTTTTGGCAAACGCGACTTGTGCAAGACGGAAATAACCGGGCGCCGGGACAATGTTTAACCGCGTTGAATCTCTTATCGCTATTTTTCATTCTCGAACCGGTGACAAAAATACCGTCACTCCGGATTCCGTTCCCAATTAGAATTGTTTCACAATTTTGCTTTGATCTCGTTAAACAAAAATTCCCCTTTGTACGATGGAAAATCTCGATCAAAGGCGCTTCTATTACAATAATAAATGTTCTACGTTGAAATTCACCGTCCGTCGCTTTTGTCACGCTGACTCCCATTTGAGGATCACGCAAATAGAACGCGCGTTCAGCAAATTATTTACACTCGCCGTTACATACTAAATTTACATGAATCTTACACGAACGTGCGATAAGGAAATTGTGAAAACGTGTAGAATCGGGCTTGGCCGAGCCGCGCGACCGACGGTGTTCTACGTCACTGCGTGTGTGTTGTCACGTGACGTCGACCAGTCGAGTCACTCTTCAGCTTTGGCCTCTCGGAGGCCTGAGGAATCGTGAAGCAATTCAGTTTAATTGTGACTCGCGATGCGCTCGCTTGAATTCACGTTGCGCGCTGGC
The DNA here is from genome assembly GCA_019453355.1 of Ceratina japonica. NCBI lineage: Eukaryota > Metazoa > Arthropoda > Insecta > Hymenoptera > Apidae > Ceratina > Ceratina japonica. The sequence continues at coordinate 21,897 of SMSR01010394.1, forward strand.
CAAACGGGACCGGAATCGGCCGCGTTCTCCAAACAAACTCCGACCTTCGCGAAAATCGTTCGCTATTTGCTCGCGAAAACGTTTATCGCGAGTACGCTATCGTTTCTGTTTCATTAGCCTCGAAGCGTGTCGTTCCGAAGGAGGACACTCGCTCTCCGCGCGTGTCGCACGCTTACTTTTGACGGGGACGGTACCGGGGTGTTTTTTACTCCGGGTCTATCGATTTTAGAGAGTGAAAGCAAGTGAAAGAATTAAGTGCCGGTGGTCCTGTTAAAGTGTGCCCGAATTGCGGGATATTAAAAAGTGAAAGGTGACCTTGAGCCACGGTGTGATTTTTAGTGCGATGATCGACGCGTATTTGAATATGTCGAGTGGAATTGTGAACTAGTGTCGCCGTCCGAAATGTTGAAGCATTTGAACCGGACGGGTCGACCCCGCGTCGCCCTGAGGAGGAGGAAAGGTCGCTCGTTATCCAGAAGCTGGCCGGGCACGCCGAGGCCGTTATCGGTCGTCTCCAACGAGGTAAAGAACGCTCCTCTAATTAATCCTTCGCCGTTCATAAATCGACCCATCCATCGTAGCGAAGCTGATAAGCTTTCGTTGTACATATAGATAGGGCCTTCGTTTCAAGCGGATATTAATTAAGTGGACGTCAAAGACCTGAAATTTTATCAATTAATAAAGCGTGAAATCGACGGGACAACGAATCGCGTTTGTCGGAAACAGGGTTTTTTTTTACAAAGCGTGTTCGACTCGGTTGTTTTTCTTTTTTTGCTTAACCGAGTTTCAATCGTATTTTTCTATATGTGCGTTTTGTTAATTAAACTGGAGAACACAGCGAAATGAATAAAAGCTGTGAAAAATCGAGAAATACCGGGTTCGGGTTTGTTAAATCCAGCAATATAAACTTCTCCTCGATAGAAACGATCCGTAAGCGAGATGCTGCATTCGATACGAGGATCGTTGAATTTCCATACGGCGAAAATACCTTTCCGCCGACTTATTTGCATGGAAATCCGGCGGACAGATGCGTGCCAGCGTTTCGTGCCGAATTTCGGGTCCGATGGACAGGAAACACTGTGACGTCTCTTGTTAACAAATGGAATTGTTGGACGTGTTGCAAACGCGTTCGAGGAGGTTTATTTTGTCCATTGCTCGACGCCGGGCCCACTTTCAGATTCAACGTTCATTTGATCGTCTGTCTTTCAATCGCTTTGATACGATGTATTCGGGGGCTAAAGGTGTATTTCCTAGTTTACAGANGACGTTCGTTTGATCGTCTGTCCTTCAATCACTTCGATACGATGTATTCGGGGGCTAAAGGTGTATTTCCTAGTTTACAGAAAAGAGCATTATTGATTTTCTGTCGAAACGTTAAGCCGTTTAAATGTTTTCGCGACCCATTTGATCCATTGGACTTTTAACAGAATACATCGGCGGAATGTACATATTCTGCACAATACGTATTCTGTTTTGTGACACACATTTTATTGACAACTCGTGTTACTTGTCTTAATTAAGTCACAGAAATTAAATAAATGATCAGCTCGGATAATTCGCCGCGCCAATTACAGGGAAATTACTCGTCCATCAATTAATTTTCAATTGCAATCCCCATTAACTGTATACTTCATCGAACCACGAGTTGATGAAGTTCCATGCAAAATTGGACTGTTCTTTTAATCTCATTCCGATGGTAACAATAATTATCGTTCTCGTCATTTTATGGGGTTCTATTAATAATTAACAAATTCTCGATGACCCGATCAATTGATCCGTATCGGGGAAAATATCGTGCCCGTTCTTGGAACAACTGGCAGTGTTGATTTTATCATCGGTTATGAGTGTATGCGTTTCGCCTGCGGCCTACGCGTATCAGAATGTCCCACGCAGAGCGTGAATATAACGAGGACGAGCGGAATAGGAAGATAGAGGAGTAGGAACGTGCAAAGTAGGGTGAACCGTTCGTTATCAAACGCGTAATTTCTCTCTCTGTCAAAGGAATGAAATTTTCACACAGAACTTAATTTTCAACACGCTGTTTGACAAAATGATCAAATAATTTAATGTATTGGATTGGCAACTAAATGATCGCGGATTTTATATAAGAAATTTACTGACAAAATACGCAATCATTTAATTGCCAATTCAATATTACCGTTTCAATCGACAAGATATACAGTGGCTGCCATTCACCCCTTAGCCTACAACTACGGGCATGATCGGACCAAACACAAATATCACGGACATGGGCCGTAGTACGATGATCGAGCCAAACGTAAATATCACGAGCAGAGTCCGTAATTAGTAATTATTAGTAGGACCGACTTGCCGCGGAATGGGTTGTGAACACTCCACGACCTTGTTTACGTTCCATCCCAAACTATTGTATATGAAGAGAGCCTTATCACGAGGATAAGCACGATCATCATAAAAAATATTATANAACAAAATGATCAAATAATTTACTGTATTGGATTGGCAACTAAATGATCGCGGATTTTATATAAGAAATTTACTGACAAAATACGCAATCATTTAATTGCCAATCCAATATTATCGTTTCAATCGACAAGATATACAGTGGCTGCCATTCACCCCTTGGCCTACAACTACGGGCATGATCGGACCAAACACAAATATCACGGACATGGGCCGTAGTACGATGATCGAGACAAACGTAAATATCACGAGCAGAGTCCGTAATTAGTAATTATTAGTAGGACCGACTTGCCGCACCGCGGAACGCGGGTTCAACACTCCACGACCTTGTTTACGTTCCATCCCAAACTATTGTATATGAAGAGAGCCTTATCACGAGGATAAGCACGATCATCATCAAAAATATTATAAATTCCAATTTTTATTACAGACTCTACTAAAAAAGTTAGAATGTCCTTTATTATTTTCTTCACGATTTCAACGAATCCCAATTTTAGACATTCTATAGTAAATTAAATTTCTAAAATTCCACGGGATATAAAGCTTTTGATCCAATATTAAAAACGAGTTATTCGATCTCGAAATGTGTCCGAAGATTAATGGAAATCACTGTACATTTGAAGTATCGTCGTTTTTTTA
>SMSR01010395.1:0-142992 GCA_019453355.1 Ceratina japonica
GTATATATAGATTAATCTAGTAGGCGTGATTTCAAAGATAATAGTAGTTGGTGGGACGGGACGGTACTCGGTGGTACGTGTGTACGATCAGAGGTGCGTTTGACGAACAGAGAAAAAAAATTGGAGAAAAGAAAAAGGAGTTTATTTGCACTAGCAGCGAGAGACGTGATCGTGTGCCACGCAATGGGATCAAAATTCACGTGAATCTAATGCGTTATTGTCATGTAGTATTGTACAATGACGTATAGACGTCAAGAGACTACAAAGTACTTATTTTTTTTTAACTGTTATCATGGGCTCCAGACTGAGGTAAGTGAATTCCGCCTACTTCTACGGTTTCTACTTCGTACTACTCGCGCGTTACGTTCAATTCCTCTGCACCTGCTACTTCTACTTCTATGGAGACATTCCTTTTGTGTGATGCATAGGTAGCACGAGTGAAAGTAGCTTCGTTCTTAGCCACATTGCACAAGCCTGCATCTCGATTGTTTTGTCAGAGTTCAATGCTGTGACACTTGCATCAATGTTATCAATGTTATTCACGATTTCAGGGACAATGTGCAAGATCTCTTTGAATGTTTCTGCGAAGTAGCAGCACCTTTAGGAGAAAGGCCACCTTGGATACTCCAGAAATACCCGACGTCATTTCAAGATGAAGAAATCCTCAAATTTGTTCCAGAATTTGCCTATCCATGTGAAATTGAAAAGTATGCTTCAAAGATTTTAAGGTCTACCGTGTAGTATAATGTCATTTCATTTTTGTATTCTTTATAGTACGACGGTGCAGCATTTTTCATTTGTGCTCACCAGTATAGACTCAAAATGGACATTCGGATTCTGTAGACATGATCCTAAGACAGATACAGCTTTAGTAATTCTAAGCGCGCTACCATGGCATGAAATATTTTACAAGTCAGTACATTTAAGCATTGTCTTGTAAAGAAAAGTAATTCAGATCTCTCTGAGAGAGTACACGTTTGTTCTCTGTGACCAGGCTTTTAAATAATATTGCAACGTTGATGAGCAATGGAACTGGAGAAGATCTGTGGAAATTTCTTGAAACCGTGTACAAAAGTTCGGTCCCCATACCTGGTAGCTCTATTTCTATTCCTGTACCAAATTCCAAAGTGGTGGGTCACCAGATTGATTTTGTGGTAATTAACTTGTCGTAGTTCCACGTGTTATTTTGCATAATTATCGATTTTCAGAACTTTATTTGCCAAAGTCCAAAGCAATTTCAATTACCAAGTATACCTGGAAATGTGAGTAACCGAGAATCAACGAGTTTGAACTTAATCATCGTAATTGAAATGATTGTATTACTTCAGAGAAACTTGACTGAGTATTACAGCGCCGTCGACGCGCACAATATGATGATCATATTCGCTTCTATGTTATACGAACGGCGCATCATTTTCACTTCGAAGCGTCTGTCGAGATTGAGCGCTTGCGTTCAGGCGTGCAATGCCTTAATTTATCCGATGATTTGGCAACATATATACATACCAGTTTTGCCGTTATCTCTGAAGGAGTATTTATCGGCGCCGATGCCGTTTCTAATTGGAGTGCCCACTTCAACGCTTCAGGTATATCATCGATCGCGACACGGTCAATCTATTTCTCGTAATACGTTTACCTCTATTCTCTAGAGAGAACGAAAAAGCGATTTGGGGAAGGTAGTCATATTGGACGCCGATATCAATACCATAGAGTCGCCATTTCAGGATTTGGAATCGTTACCGCAGGACGTAGTTCGTATAAAAATTAACACATTAATTCGTGGAATAACGAAGTTATTCTCAAGAATCGAAACAAATCTTAAATAATAAAATAAAGAGTTTCCTTGTCCCAGGTGGTAAACTTGAAAAAGGCGTTGCGCAACAGATCGGCGTTACTCGGTGATGGTGTGTCGAGGGCCTTTTTACGAGCTCTCGTGCAATTAATAGCTGGCTATAGAGACGCGTTGACGTTGGAGCAAGGACAGAGCATTACCTTTGATCAGAATGCGTTCGTCGAGAGCAGACCACCCTCTATGCAGTCTTTCCTACGGAAAATGTTGGAGTTGCAGATGTTTCGACAAGTACGTTTAAGTACTCCTTTTTTTTTCTTCTACTGTAATTGCGTATTTCCAATTGCAAACGTGAGAACATGAACAACGATAACTTTCAGTTTATAGACGAAAGACTGAACATGCTCAATTCAGGGCTTGGGTTCTCCGACGAATTCGAAATGGAAGCCTGCAGTTACTCCGCCAAGTCCGGCAGCAAATTCATGCAGCAGTATCGGGAATGGACTTACGCCATGAGAAAGGAGAGCTCGGCATTTTTTCGCAGCGTAAAAGACAAGGTACGATGATTCGATAAATCCCTTTCTCAAAACCATCGTGGATCTCGAAGTCTAAATTGAAACGTATGAAATCAAATCATATTCTGTGTTTTTGATTGCCTTCGATTCCAGGCCAACCCAGCTGTAAAATACGCGGTTAAATCCGTAAGTTCAACGTGCAAATTACAGTAAATTAATCTATCTTCACGTCGTCACTAATGTTATTAATTGTACTAATCATATTTTTCTTTTTCGTTCTTTTCGATCGTATATTTAACAAAAATTATGGAGGGAGTTGTGACATAACAATTCTAACATTCTATGTTAATACCGAATACGTTCTGTAAAAATGTAAAGTTCAGACTCGATTTTTGCAGCAGTAAAAATTCTAATTTCAGGTAAAAGACAAGGGGAAGGACATGAAAACAGCGTACAAAGGATTAAAGTGGAAGGGTATACTATTTCAGTTCCGTTTGCAGAAATCGTCGGGCGAATTTCACTAAACCTTTCCTACCTGTTTCTAGGTCGATCGAGTAGAAGCGATACGAACGTGAGATTCCATCACCCCAGGTCCGCGCCGAGTTCGCCTACGTCAGAGAGAAGGCCTATCGATTTCACGTCGTCGTCTAAATCGCCGAACGGCTTCACCGCTTCGACTAGTTATAGGAAAGATCTTCGAATACGTAATAGCAATTTCTCTGATACAAGGTACAGTCCTAACGTTCTGTCCTTCCCATTGTATAGCGTTGTCGTCGTTGTCTTTTTTCACTGTCACTTCGTTCCGCCCGAATTGCAGTAGGGAACAATATTCACCGCTGAGCCCTAGTTCACCCGAAGAGTCCGACACCCCGCCGGAGAGGTTGAACCTCGACCTCATGCAAGAGCTCCGTCACATTATATTTCCGAATATGCCTCCCGTCGATAGAACTGTGAGTATAACTCGGAGCCTCATTTAATTACACAGGAGTACGTCTAGTTTCGAAATCAGCACAAGTGTTTCTTCATACAACACCGTCGCGAACCGTGCATCGTACACATCTTTCCATTATTTAAATGTATCGTCGAGCGTTGCTTATTGTACGTGTACCATGCAACAGTATCATTGGCATGACGACGGTCTATGACAAACGTATGTACGTCGACCATACGCATATTGTGCATGCATCATTTTCTTAGATATTTATTCATACGAACATTTGTTCCGTACCGAAGTGAACGTAAAAGTCCTCGTGCGGCAGGAGCGAAGAAGATTTCTATACACCTTTGGTGCATGCAAAATAGTAGATGGAACATTACATATTTTGCCTAGGGAGAGTCGTATTAAGTATCTTACTTTTTTCACTCGACGAATATAAGAATGTTTCGTGCATCACTTTCAGTTGAAACCAGTGCGCAGTTTAGACAGCTTGAGACCTGCATGGAGTGGGCATACGCGGCACGGCCCTCCGCCTAGTACGGTTGTCGCAAACCCGACCACGATCCATTCCTCGAGATCTAAATCCTTCGCACCGCGTCCCACCGTCTCGGTCGGTCCGGTCGATCAATCGAATACTCTGTTAAACGTTAACGACACGTCCAATTCTCAGATCAACTCGAACGATCGAACGTTTCCCTTTAATCCGACGGTTCCGAAATCGGGCAGAACGACAGACGGAACCGTTGGGAACAAAGAAGACAATAAAGCTTCATTTTTACCGTCGAACGCACAGTCTAGCAATTATTTCCAAGAAGCTCGCGCGAGAGAATTCACGAAATGCAACAACGATTCGTTGTACGCCGAGAGAATAGGGACGAGACCGTGTCGAAACGATTTGGATAGTTGCACGAATACCTCGACCTTTTACACCGAGAGTATCTTTTCGAATTACGAGTCCGAATCCCTGAACGAGAACGATCCCTTCGACACCAGCAAAGTGTTCACGCCTTCCTATTTGAAGGGGCCGATGTTACAAGTTTCGAATGCATCGTTGTCTGTTAATTGTCACGTTCCATCCCATGCATACAATAGTACCGCATCTCGTTCTGCATACCTCAAGGTAAACATGGTCATTCATTATTTATTTTGTCGATCTATTACGCGCTTGTCCACGCTCATTGTACAGTCATTTTTAACATTCTTTATCTTCTTCGATATATGTTTCGTTAAAAGAACGCAATTATCGGCTTGGCTTCCTCGATCGGCCACGGTTCCCTTTCGGTTTTAATTATCAACCGTTTTTTTTGTCATTCTTCGCAGGAGTCTCCCGAAGTGCCAGATTTAATTAGATTAGACTCTACGGCGAGCAGCGACGATTTCGATCCGCTGCTCGCCAGGTCGTCGGAGTTCGCGAGTTCCAAGCAAATGACACAGTCGTTGCACATACCCGAGATGGGCGAGGGCCTCAGCAATCCGTTGTACCCATATTTCCAACCGTTGCACAAAACTAGTGACGAGAGCCAGCAGAGGTCAACCGAGAACGTCGGCGATCTGGACTTGTTACAAGACTTTAACAAATTTAGCATGAGTAACGGCGATTCGCCCGCGAAGAATTCCACGGTATGCAGCACATCCGAAAGCAGTATTAACAATATGGACAACGCATTCAGCTCGGCGCTGAGCGCGCCTACCATCAAGTCGCAAAACAATTGGACGAAATTCGAATGAATAATAGAATACCGATCATGTACTCTACTCACATATCATGATTGTATATACGATGTTAATATCGTTTTCCTTTTATTTCGTTTTTCTCTTCGTTAACCAGGTAATCGTAAGTATCATCGGTACGCTTTCAGGAACACGTAGTTGCGACTAAGAGTATTACAGATGATAGAGTCGAACGAATTCTAATGTCGTAGCCATTAGCCGAAGGGAATACAATTACTTCTCTATAGCACAAATATGATAACTACGTCCTTATACATTTTTATATCGAAAATCCGCAAAGGATGAAATCTGGCAATGCCTGTCAATTCATCCCGCCCCCCCCCCCCCGAGTATAATTTTGTACAATTTCTAAGTCATTGCTTCCCCGTATTCAATTGTACATTTGTGTAAAGAGTTTTGTTTCGATTTTTACGTTTAAACAACGTCATAAATCATGAGTTCGATGTTTTACATTTATAAATTATTGAAGTTATCGAAGCGTTCGCGATACCAATATTATAGCAATCGTATTCTAGAATCTTAGAAACCAGTTAACCGAGAGAGTGATGCTTCTTTAATTGCTCGTCGTTATGAATTTTCTCAATGAATCGTAATCGATTATGATCAGTATTCGATATGGAATATATCCCGACTGGGACAAACATGATGAATTGATATTAGTTTCTCTCCTTGTTAAATTTTCAGATATGTTAATTAAATCGAACAGTTGTTGCATTTATTGGTAACGCTTATTAATAAACGAGGGTATGAGAAATGCAATTTTTTATACGCGCAATGTATTACGATCATCCACGTTTCCCCCAATGCACTTTTTTAGAAGAACTATCTACCTTCTAAGTAGGATATTTTAGACGATCTATAAAAAAAGGATTTTATTTGTTTAAAAGCGATTTTGTCCGACCTATGATAATAGAATACATGCGAAAAGACTGTCACTTTTGGTGAGACATAATTTAATAAATAATGAAGTAATAAAGAAATGAAACCTACAGAATTTTAAGTTAAGCGTTACATTGTTCGTAGCGCTGATAATGCCTCGGCGATTCGTTCTAACTCCCCCTCGCTGTTCACCAGCTTCTCTTTGTTACTGTTTTGTACGTCTATAGGTACCTTGGTTTCGTAATCAGGAACTTCCATAGCCTGTTTAGTTTTACGTATTACGTCTATCAACTGCTCCTCCTTCTTGCCGAGCTTCTCCAGCTCTCTCTTTGGATCGATCAAACCCTTGGACACGTCAATTTTATAATTAAAACAGAATGTCTTGAGCTTAACGCGTAACACGTTCTAACAATCCTTACCTTCAACAGTAGATGAGCTTGAACTTTGTCCGTAATAGTAACGATGGCGCAACCCGCTGGCGGCTCGCTCGTTTTCAACATGGAATAAGCAAGAGTTTCTATTAACAATTGATATTCCATCAACTTCTCCTTCAAGTCGGTGTCGTCGCACGCCAGGAACGCTTCGGTCTTTACTTTGTTCGGTAAATTGTACGTCGCGCGTGTCGACCGAATGTTCTTTATCACCTTGTTGGCGAACTCGACGTCTCTCTCGATTTCCTCGTTTCGCCAGGGACACTCCGCGACTTCCGGGTACGGACTGACACAAATACTGGGATACTGGGATTTCTTGCGAGGCAGACGCTGATACAGTTCTTCCGTTATGAACGGCATGAACGGACTTAGCAGTCTCAGTCCCACGTCCAACGTCTTGAACAAGGTTCTCCTCGCCGCNCTTTATCTTCTTCGATATATGTTTCGTTAAAAGAACGCAATTATCGGCTTGGCTTCCTCGATCGGCCACGGTTCCCTTTCGGTTTTAATTATCAACCGTTTTTTTTGTCATTCTTCGCAGGAGTCTCCCGAAGTGCCAGATTTAATTAGATTAGACTCTACGGCGAGCAGCGACGATTTCGATCCGCTGCTCGCCAGGTCGTCGGAGTTCGCGAGTTCCAAGCAAATGACACAGTCGTTGCACATACCCGAGATGGGCGAGGGCCTCAGCAATCCGTTGTACCCATATTTCCAACCGTTGCACAAAACTAGTGACGAGAGCCAGCAGAGGTCAACCGAGAACGTCGGCGATCTGGACTTGTTACAAGACTTTAACAAATTTAGCATGAGTAACGGCGATTCGCCCGCGAAGAATTCCACGGTATGCAGCACATCCGAAAGCAGTATTAACAATATGGACAACGCATTCAGCTCGGCGCTGAGCGCGCCTACCATCAAGTCGCAAAACAATTGGACGAAATTCGAATGAATAATAGAATACCGATCATGTACTCTACTCACATATCATGATTGTATATACGATGTTAATATCGTTTTCCTTTTATTTCGTTTTTCTCTTCGTTAACCAGGTAATCGTAAGTATCATCGGTACGCTTTCAGGAACACGTAGTTGCGACTAAGAGTATTACAGATGATAGAGTCGAACGAATTCTAATGTCGTAGCCATTAGCCGAAGGGAATACAATTACTTCTCTATAGCACAAATATGATAACTACGTCCTTATACATTTTTATATCGAAAATCCGCAAAGGATGAAATCTGTCAATGCCTGTCAATGCCCCCCCCCCCCCCCCCCCCCCCCNGTTTATCTTCTTCGATATATGTTTCGTTAAAAGAATGCAATTATCGGCTTGGCTTCCTCGATCGGCCACGGTTCCCTTTCGGTTTTAATTATCAACCGTTTTTTTTTGTCATTCTTCGCAGGAGTCTCCCGAAGTGCCAGATTTAATTAGATTAGACTCTACGGCGAGCAGCGACGATTTCGATCCGCTGCTCGCCAGGTCGTCGGAGTTCGCGAGTTCCAAGCAAATGACACAGTCGTTGCACATACCCGAGATGGGCGAGGGCCTCAGCAATCCGTTGTACCCATATTTCCAACCGTTGCACAAAACTAGTGACGAGAGCCAGCAGAGGTCAACCGAGAACGTCGGCGATCTGGACTTGTTACAAGACTTTAACAAATTTAGCATGAGTAACGGCGATTCGCCCGCGAAGAATTCCACGGTATGCAGCACATCCGAAAGCAGTATTAACAATATGGACAACGCATTCAGCTCGGCGCTGAGCGCGCCTACCATCAAGTCGCAAAACAATTGGACGAAATTCGAATGAATAATAGAATACCGATCATGTACTCTACTCACATATCATGATTGTATATACGATGTTAATATCGTTTTCCTTTTATTTCGTTTTTCTCTTCGTTAACCAGGTAATCGTAAGTATCATCGGTACGCTTTCAGGAACACGTAGTTGCGACTAAGAGTATTACAGATGATAGAGTCGAACGAATTCTAATGTCGTAGCCATTAGCCGAAGGGAATACAATTACTTCTCTATAGCACAAATATGATAACTACGTCCTTATACATTTTTATATCGAAAATCCGCAAAGGATGAAATCTGGCAATGCCTGTCAATTCATCCCGCCCCCCCCCCCCCGAGTATAATTTTGTACAATTTCTAAGTCATTGCTTCCCCGTATTCAATTGTACATTTGTGTAAAGAGTTTTGTTTCGATTTTTACGTTTAAACAACGTCATAAATCATGAGTTCGATGTTTTACATTTATAAATTATTGAAGTTATCGAAGCGTTCGCGATACCAATATTATAGCAATCGTATTCTAGAATCTTAGAAACCAGTTAACCGAGAGAGTGATGCTTCTTTAATTGCTCGTCGTTATGAATTTTCTCAATGAATCGTAATCGATTATGATCAGTATTCGATATGGAATATATCCCGACTGGGACAAACATGATGAATTGATATTAGTTTCTCTCCTTGTTAAATTTTCAGATATGTTAATTAAATCGAACAGTTGTTGCATTTATTGGTAACGCTTATTAATAAACGAGGGTATGAGAAATGCAATTTTTTATACGCGCAATGTATTACGATCATCCACGTTTCCCCCAATGCACTTTTTTAGAAGAACTATCTACCTTCTAAGTAGGATATTTTAGACGATCTATAAAAAAAGGATTTTATTTGTTTAAAAGCGATTTTGTCCGACCTATGATAATAGAATACATGCGAAAAGACTGTCACTTTTGGTGAGACATAATTTAATAAATAATGAAGTAATAAAGAAATGAAACCTACAGAATTTTAAGTTAAGCGTTACATTGTTCGTAGCGCTGATAATGCCTCGACGATTCGTTCTAACTCCCCCTCACTGTTCACCAGCTTCTCTTTGTTACTGTTTTGTACGTCTATAGGTACCTTGGTTTCGTAATCAGGAACTTCCATAGCCTGTTTAGTTTTCCGTATTACGTCTATCAACTGCTCCTCCTTCTTGCCGAGCTTCTCCAGCTCTCTCTTTGGATCGATCAAACCCTTGGACACGTCAATTTTATAATTAAAACAGAATGTCTTGAGCTTAACGCGTAACACGTTCTAACAATCCTTACCTTCAACAGTAGATGGGCTTGAACTTTGTCCGTAATAGTAACGATGGCGCAACCCGCTGGCGGCTCGCTCGTTTTCAACATGGAATAAGCAAGAGTTTCTATTAACAATTGATATTCCATCAACTTCTCCTTCAAGTCGGTGTCGTCGCACGCCAGGAACGCTTCGGTCTTTACTTTGTTCGGTAAATTGTACGTCGCGCGTGTCGACCGAATGTTCTTTATCACCTTGTTGGCGAACTCGACGTCTCTCTCGATTTCCTCGTTTCGCCAGGGACACTCCGCAACTTCCGGGTACGGACTGACACAAATACTGGGATACGTCTGTTTCTTGCGAGGCAGACGCTGATATAGTTCTTCCGTTATGAACGGCATGAACGGACTCAGCAGTCTCAGTCCCACGTCCAACGTCTTGAACAAGGTTCTCCTCGCCGCGCGCTTCCTCTCGTCGTCGTTACTTTGAAATACTGGCTTCAAATACTCCAAGTAAACGTCGCACAAGTCGTATAACCAGAGATTGTAACAAGCGGTGGTGGCCGATGGAAAATCGTACTGGGTCATCGCTTCGTCGCACGTTTTCACTGCGTAACTTACGCGGGACAGCATCCACCGGTCCATGTTCGTCATGCTGTCCGACTGTTTCTCGGTATTACTATGATCGTGTTTCTTGCACAGAGGCAGTATTCTACCTTTCTCCATGCGAAACGCCGACTGTTCTTGTTCGCTGTAAGACGCGATGTGTTTGTACCAGCGATACAAATGAACGTACTTGGTCAAATCGGTGCCCAATTTCGTAAAGGTTCGATACACCTTCGCGTCGATCTGCGAAGGACTGTGCCCATCGAGATAGGAATAGTCCGCCAAATAATTGTTCAACGCCTCTTGAACGCAAGTCTCTTTCAACGTGTTCCGATACCAATTGGCGTCGCCCACCACGCTATCGTTCTGGAAACCGTTGTTCTCCTGGAAAACGGAAAACCACGTTTCACAACGGGCTTGAGGGATCACCGCGATAAATAATGATTAATTTTTACCGATGGAACCTCTTCGTCGTAATCGAAATTAGAATCTAGATATGAAAGAGAGAATTTGGCAGCGTTCCATATTTTGTTGCAGAAAAACCGATATCCTTGTACACGGAGAATGTCGAGATTAATATCGCGGCCCTGCATTGTGTAAGCGCAAAGTGCAAACCTTAAAGCATCGGTTCCACACTCGGGTATCCCTTGCGGGTAGTCGCGTTTCTGCCCCTCGATCGCGCGTTTTAGTTCTTTCGGATCCAAATTCGAATCCGTTAATTGCTTATGGAGTTCCTACGATCGACAAATCGGTATTACAGCGTTTATACCACAACGTAATCGCAGGAAATGCTTTAGTATACCTCTAACGATATTCCATTGATCACGTCCATAGGATCTATCACGTTCCCCAACGATTTGCTCATCTTTCTTCCGTGAGCGTCTCGCACCATTGCGTGCAGGTACACTTCCCTGAAAAGTAATTTCATAATATACCAATTAAACGACGAGTCGAATGTGTACACACACCTAAAGGGTAGCTTTCCCAACAATTTTTGACCCAGGAACACCATTCTTGCCACCCAGAAGAATAAAATATCGTGCCCGGTTTCTAACAACGTCCCAGGGTAAAACGCTTCGAGCTCTTCCGTCTAAATTATTAGCATTTTAATATATCGTCAGAAATAAAACTTTCTTTTGATCTCGTACCTTATCGGGCCATCCGAATACCGAGAATGGGAACAACCCCGAGGAGAACCACGTGTCCAGTACGTCGGGATCTTGTTCAACGACGATATTGTCAACGGTCGTTTCTAATTGTTTGGCAGCTTTTTCCTTGGCTTCGTTCTCCGAATGCGCGCTCACCCAATAATCATCACCTGGCTAAGTAACACGATTTTATACATACAAGCATTAACGTGCAGCAATACGCAATCAATATTACAATATCTTTTGAAGTTACCTTAAGTTTTTCGATCGCGTTCACGGTTTTAACGCAGTACGCAGGAATACGGTGACCCCACCACAACTGCCGAGATATACACCAGTCTCTTATATTTTCCATCCAATGGTACCAAATCTTCTTGTACTGACTCGGAATAATTTTTAGTTCGTCGGTTTTCACTGCATCCATCGCTTTAGCGGCCATCTCGCTACACCTTACGTACCTGCCAATATTAGATGTAAAATTATTAATCTACGTTCAGTTTAAGTTAAACCAGGAATTACCATTGAGGCTTCATCAACGGTTCAACGACGTCTTTGGATCTACTGCACATCGGCACCACCATGGGATTATCCTTAATTTCAATGAACAAATTTCTCGCCGTCAACTCCTTGATTATTGCCGTCCTAGCAAGGAATCGTTTCATCCCCTGGAAAGAAAAATTAAACCTTCTAATTGTCGGTGCAAAACATATAATTTTTACTGAACGGTAACGAACCGTGAACTGCCCGTAGTCTCCGATAATGTTTCCATTGTCATCGAAAATAGTGATAAACGGTAGATTGTGTCTTTTTCCCACTTCATAGTCATTGGGATCGTGAGCCGGCGTGATCTTTACAGCCCCTACGAGAATCGAGATCAGCGCGTTTACGTATTTCGTTCTCTATCTTACAATACCTGTTCCAAATTCCATTTCGACGAACTCGTCCGCCAAGATCGGCAGCTTCCTATTACAAAACGGATGCTGGACGTATTTTCCAATTAAGTGAGCGTATCGGGCGTCTTTCGGATGGACAGCGATAGCAGTGTCTCCAAGCATCGTTTCAATGCGAGTAGTAGCCACTATTATTTTCTCTTCAGAGTCTATTACCTCGTATGAGAATAATACTAAAACGCCGAACTCGATTCTCTCTTGATAGCCAGGGATCGAGAGCAGCGTTCGACCAGGTAACTCGACTTTGTCTACCTAAAAGACAACGCACGGGAATTGTGTACAGAACGAACACGTAAAATTGATCGTCAACAAGAGATATCTACTTCTATATCGGAAATAGCACTCTTCAGCGTGCAAGACCAGTTGACCAAACGATTACTTCTATAGATCACGCCGTCGTCGTGCAATCTTATGAACGCTTCCGTCACCGCGCGACACAACTTCGGGTCCATTGTAAAACAAGCTCGGTCCCAATCGAACGATCCACCCAATCTTTTTAATTGTAGATAAATTCTGTTCCCTTTTCTAAAAACATGACCGTCGTCACACGTCTCTCGTCTCATAGATTGATTGTATGTCGCTTTCACTTACTCTTCTTTCCACTTCCAAACTTTCTCTATGAACTTCTCCCTTCCAATGTCGTGCCGCGTTTTTTGTTCCTCCTTCCACAGCTTCTTTTCGACCACCACTTGAGTGGCAATGCCTGCGTGATCACAGCCAGGATTCCATAATGTTGTACGTCCTTTCATACGATTCCTTACAAATAAAAATAATTGAAAACTATGAACAGCTATACATTATAAAGAATCCTTTCACTTTTACCATCTTGTAATTGCATCTTCCACAGCATTGGTCAGAGCATGTCCAAGATGAAGGAAACCAGTTACATTGGGTGGAGGTATCACCATAATAAATTTACCTTTGTGGTTCAATTCAGACACACTCTTTCTCTGCAATTTACAATTCTGTGAGGATCGAAGAAATGGCCGATTTATCGAGACAAAATCCTTCTGATTACATACACCGTATTCAGGTTTAAAGAAGCCTTGTTTCTCCCACCAGGAATACCATGCAGCCTCAACGTATTTCGGACTGTAAGCATCAGGCATCGNTACACTCTTTCTCTGCAATTCACAATTCTATGAGGATCGAAGAAATGGCCGATTTATCGAGACAAAATCCTTCTGATTACATACACCGTATTCAGGTTTAAAGAAGCCTTGTTTCTCCCACCAAGAATACCATGCAGCCTCAACGTATTTCGGACTGTAAGCATCAGGCATCGAACACGTAACATCTTTCTTTTCACCTGCAGGTGTATCGACAGTGTACACGGCAGACTCTTTACCTTCCTTCTTCTTCTCGATTTTCTAAAGGAAAGAGAACAGATTATCAGTGGTTAAATTCAAAGGTTTCCTGCTACGAATCCGAATTGCGTAACTGAATTTAAATTAAAGGCCATATGGGTGAAAGGGGAAATCGGCAATTAAAAACAAGGAAATAACGAACTGACTTCAAGATCGTCTTTACCTCGTTCTTCTCCTTCACCTTCGGAGGCTTATCGCTCTCTTTCTTCTCTTGTTTCTGTTTAAATTTGTCTAATTTCGCCTGCTTCTTCGCTTCCTTCTGCAGCTGTTTCGCACTCTTCGGCGGGGCCTCAACCTCGCCGTTGATTTCTTCGCTTTTCATATCGACCATTCTATCTGCTTTACTTGATACTCGTTTTTGATAGCCAGCTACCAGAAAAAATGAGAGCTCGAGTCGATTCTGATCAACTGTAACGTTTGACACACTTTAAAAAATTACATCAACCACGCGGTTCTTTAGCGCAATCCAACGTCGTCCAACATCATCCAACGACTCGGTGGAAATAATTAGCGGATCGAACACAGGGAACAGCACCGATATATAGACGTAAAAAATACGTTACGACGCTCTCTCTACACTTCATTTGGTCCGTGTTTTATATCAAATTAAAATATGAAAAAGGGTGAATGCTAATTTTACGAGTACACCGTCGTTAGACGGATCTTAAATATTTTGAGATCGTCGACGCTTTCGAATCTACGCGTAGTAAATAAGTATATATCTTCCGCTCCCACGGAGCTCCTCGTTCATAGATCGGAATTCATATAGCAATCACAGATAGGTAAAGTAAAAAATGAGATAATTTGGACGAATACCAAAAATTCTAACGTTCGATGATTCTTCTGTCTTCCGTCGCAATAATATGAAAGGTTGACAGAGCCGTGGACACGATTTAAACGCATCTCATCGGAAGCGGTACACAGTGCGTTTAATTCGATTTGTATCGTCGCTACCGTGTGGTAGTCGCATGATTAAACGTCATTATAAAATAAAGGAGACGAGATTGCCAGCGTGCCGCGGCGATAAATTTATGTTGTTGGCGCTCGAACGAAATTGTAAAACGGTGGAAAAAGTACAAGCGTCGTTCATTTGGTATTTAACCGGATGAGGAGGGTCCACGGGAGAGGAGGAGGAAGCGACAACGTTTGAAAAAGGATTTTCTGTGATGCGAAAATAGAAGTGTCGGCTGCGTGGGTCGTGAAGTCGTGCACGGTCCGTGAGACGCGTGCTGCACACGACTTTGCATTCGCACGAGGAGGAGAAACGACGGAGCAGTAACGGGACGGGATGCTCTAGATATAATTCGTGGCAATTCCGTGGGTGAATTGGCAGCCATTTTTAAACTGCTTACTTAGTATAATAGAGTAAGAAGGATAATGAATAATGATAAATCGAATCGCGAAACGGTAATATGTAAACGCGTGGGATCGAATGTAGCGTGAGATCGATCATCCGTGCGAAGAGGAATAAGGAGCGTAGGGAAAAGGGATAAGGAGGAGAGATACCATCTTCCTGTTCCCCCCGTGTTCGGAATCGGAATCGCAAGGAGGAGTGTGTGGAGTGTGGATATATTCGTTTCTAGTGGACGGTGCTCGAGCGGATGCACTTGTTCACCGTGAAATTGATGAAATGGTGAACTGTCAACACTTCTCGAGGATGATAATATGAATATTAGCCGAGTCGTTCGCGTTGTGAACGGGGAAGAGAATCGGCTCGATTGCGGAAGGTTAACCGTGGGGATCGCGACGGCCAGGGGATATCGTTCGAGGCCGAGCCAACGACGATGTCGGTTTTAACATGCGACGGGACGACGGATGCAAAGATCGTGGCTCTCGAATGCTAAGTTCCCATAATAATGGCAGATAATGTACACAAAAAATCGCATAAGTTGTCGGACGGTAGTAGAAAGGCGTCGAATCCAGTGCACCGTACGACTACCGAGACGATTCGATTAGGGGAGCCCGAGAAACTGTACCAGCCGGTTAGTCTGACCAGTTCGAGTAATCAGTGTCGGAAAAAGACATCGTCCTTCCAGATAACGAGCGTCACCGTCGGCTCGCGTATGAGCAATGACGCCGGCGAGGACTCGAACGACGATCTCGACGAATCCCACACGGAAGACAACTCGGTCGAACACTCGCGCATCACGGACATCGAAACGCCTAGCTACTCCGAGGACACCTTCTCCAAGGAGGACGTGTTCTTCAACACGAGCAACGCCGCCCTCAGCACCGCTCCGGTGATTCCCACGAGCTCCCAGTATGGTCTGGCGATCGTCCCCTCCGAGGGTAACAGCGTTAGCAACTCGGTAAACGACAGCAATATCAATACCTTGGACATTACTTCGGTCACAGACAACAATATCATTAATTTGCTTTCGAGTAACGCGAAGCAAGATGCTGACCTACGCGAGGTACACTCGCACGGTAGAAACGAGAGATTCAAGGTGGTCAAGATCGAGAGTACCGAGCCTTTTAAGAGGGGCAGGTGGACTTGCATGGATTATTTGGATCACACGTCGGTCAATCAGCCGACGGCGATCAGCACGCCGAAAGTGTCCGATCCAAACGAGGTATGCATATCGTACGGGGTGACGGACAGTGGAATAGTTATACCCGACGCGTCCAAGCAGTCGGTCGTGTCGGAGGACAAGGGTATGAGCATCGATGCCAACGGACAAGTACCTACGCATCAGGACGTGCATTCGTCGATCGGTGTGTCGAACAATCCTACGCCAGCTTCGAGTGCAAATTATACAGTAAGCAATTCAATACCCCCCAATGCACAGCATAATCCGACGCAAGTTCAAACACAGACTAAGATTCAGCCGCCCTCACAAATTCCTCAATACTTTCAATCGTCGACCCAACAACTGACGCCCCAACAACAACAACAGCAGCAACAGCAACAACAACAACAACAGCAGCAGCAGCAGCAGCAACCTCAGCAAGGTGGACAGGCGTCTGCGTTGTCCTCCAATCTTCAACCGACCCATCCTAACAATCTGACTCAACCCCAAAGTTTGCCCCAAAGTTCTATTTCTATTATAACGCAGAGCGGTAGCAGCAATGTGACGCCCCAACAGAGCATACCTCATTCGAAGGAAGATACGTACGTGACCGTGAACGCGCAGAGTCAATCATTACCGGTTCAAAATGTTTGTCAACCTTCCGTACAGCAGACACCTGTACCGACGTCTCAGGCGCCTGCCATTCTCGTCACGCAACAATCGCAACCGCAACATCCCGCGACTCAGTCGCAGCAACCGCAACAGCAACAACAACAGCAGCAGCAGCAGCAACCGCCGCCGGCTCAGTCTCAACAACAGCAACAGCAGCAGCAACCCCAGCAATCGTTGCAAACGCAAAAGTCGATCACCCAAATATCCGAACCGTTGACTGCCATACAGGGAATGCAAGGCATCCAAAACATTCATAAAGTTCCTCAGACCGGCGCGCAGCAGACCTCGTCGAGTATTCACGGTCCCGGCGCGACGGGGGTGCAATCGCAAGTGATACCGCCGTCTTCTCAGATGCAGCCACCGGCTTCTGGTAGCAACGCTCAAGTGCAAATGGCACAGGTGTCGGCTAGCTGCCAGAGCGTCGTCGGCGGCATGCAGCAGGGGAGCATAGCGTTTCATCAACCGGACCCGGAGCAGGACTCCATTTCAGGGATTGTAGCTGGATCCGCCGCGCAATCGGCCGACACGACACTCTTGGAATCGTTGACGGAAGTCACTCAACAAGGCACCGACGAACATCATACCCTCGAGGATAATGAAAGGTAAATACGATCGTTTAAATCGTTCAGAGTGCTGCGGTCCCCGTTAAATAACAGCTCTTTAAGCGGTCGTTCTTTTTGCAGTATGTCCGGGACTAGCGCCGTAGCAATTGATAATAAGATTGAACAAGCCATGGTAAGCATCGTCTTGTATCCAGGAGATCAGACGTAATCGTTGTCTCGCCGGCAACGAGGCGTAACGGTGTTGGGATTAACGGGGGACCTTTTCGTAGGATCTCGTCAAGAGCCATTTGATGTTTGCCGTACGGGAGGAGGTCGAAGTACTGAAAGAAAAAATAGCCGAGCTTATGGACCGTATAAATCAACTGGAAGCTGAGAACGCTATACTGAAAGCGCACGCGACCCCGGAAACGTTGGCTCAATTGAGTCAATCGGCGAATAAATTATCCCAAAACAATTCAGGAAGTGGTCAATAGGTAACCATTGTACATAAGTCTCTAATTAATACTTTGTCGAGTATAAAGGATAATATAATTATTGTATATAACTTTACGATTTTTAGAAATTTATAAACAATGAGATTTATTATATTATACATACTAGCGTTAGCAATCTTTTTTTTTAAGTAAATTAAAGATAATAGATTATTTTTTACTATTTCAGTTTACCATTTAGGAAATGTATATGTATATATAGCTATATAGTCAATTGTATAGATATGTATACATATATAGATAAATAATTTAAATTTGTAAATTGAACCTTTCCCTTCAAAATGACGATCATTTTGAAACCACGTATTGTTACGATCCTAGACGAAAAAAAGCAGGATATATACCGAATGCATGCCAAGGCTAAGCGACATAAATAACAGAGTTGATATTGTTTTATGATAGATCCAAGATTTTGAACATGTTAACAAAAAAAAAGAAAGTATATAACGACGTGAAATAGGCAGCTAGACATTCCTAGATTATTTTTCCTATTACCTTTCGCATTTGGCCGATTTCATCTATCACATAAATTCAGTCGGAAGAAAAAAAGAAAATGAAGAAAAGAAAAAGAATTGGCTGTCATGAGTTCGATGCTGGAGTAACGTTTGTACCGTTTTTAGATTGTACATGTGATTTTATGTTGATATTTAATTGTCATCGTTCATTCGCGAGAACAGCTTTTTTTACGTGAAACTACATTGTATTTTGTCACCATCGACCGAGCACCGCCGTGTCTCGTCGTTTTTGTAACTCGTACCCTCGCGTCCGTAGTCTAACGTTTTTAATTAAAAAGTCGTGTTGCAATTAGAGAGAACTCGGAGACAACGTGCCGATGCAGGTAAACAATTGTCATTGCTGGTGTGCATTAAAAGGAAGAGAAGTTCACAATTGTCAATATTTTATGTTACATCTTAAACATACCTAATAAAAGAAATTTTTAATTGTACAATAATTTGTTAAGACTCCTAACAGAACAGAATAAAGTACATGCTGCTGTGATGTAATATAACAAAAAAAAAGGACTTTGATATAAAGTTAGTCGGTGACGATCGTAACATGGGGTTCGCCGTTGATCGATCAATTTCCATTCTTCGTCAGGTTTTTCAGAATAATTTTTATTCGATCCACTATAAAGACTAAAGACGATACTTCAATATAAAATCTTATCACGACGAGAACCACGGTTTCTGTTGTTAGTCCAGTAAAAAGAGAAATCAGAATCGGTAATTACACCTTACAAATTTATAAACGTTTCCATTTTTTTTTTCGTTTTTTTTTCTAGGAAGGAAAAAAATAACAACATTTAACTTCGTTTTTCTTCTTATATCATTATCAATAATGTGACTTCCTTTTTTAGGGCTATTGCGCACAAACATGGTCACATAATGTATATAATATACATAATGTATATATAATATACGTAATATCATATATATCTTATGTATACGTATATAATTATATATATTTATATATAGAATCTATGTATTCATACAAATCCGAAGTTCTTTGTCTTAATAGCAAGTAGTAGTTTATGTCTTAATATGTGACGAGAGCTGTACAATGGAACATATAGTCGAGAAACGCATGTGTTCGCGGTTGGTAGGTGATCGCTCGATGGTCGCAATGTCACGCTCGGCATCGGCTGGAAACCATCCTCGCTCGCGGGTAACGCCGGTGATCCTGTCCAGAAGTATACCTGGAACGACGACGAAAATGAAAATCGGTGACGCGACCACGATTTTGTCAAGGATCGGAACGGAAACGAGTAGGAAATCTGTTTTACGAAAGACGATACACGCCGTAACGCGAGTCTCTTACCAAGTCTTGTCGTTCCGAATGAGACATTTTCTCAACGATGGACCACAACCATCGCTTGAACCTGGCCAATCTGTCGGCCGGTTCTCCCGACTCGTCGTGGAACGAGGTGTACGATATCAGAACGGAAACATTTATGTCGCCGACACCGTTCAAGAGCAGCCTCAGGTCTTCAGCGGTCAAACCGTCGAGAGCACCTTCCGGTAGTACGTCGAACACCCCTTCTTTCATAGCCTGCAGAGCCTTCTCCTGCGCCTTTATCATACGTACTTCCGCGTATTTACGTACGTAATCGTAAACGTTGCTAGCGTCTACTTCTATGTCGCGGCCGTCGGGAATAANCGAAAATGAAAATCGGTGACGCGACCACGATTTTGTCAAGGATCGGAACGGAAACGAGTAGGAAATCTGTTTTACGAAAGACGATACACGCCGTAACGCGAGTCTCTTACCAAGTCTTGTCGTTCCGAATGAGACATTTTCTCAACGATGGACCACAACCATCGCTTGAACCTGGCCAATCTGTCGGCCGGTTCTCCCGACTCGTCGTGGAACGAGGTGTACGATATCAGAACGGAAACATTTATGTCGCCGACACCGTTCAAGAGCAGCCTCAGGTCTTCAGCGGTCAAACCGTCGAGAGCACCTTCCGGTAGTACGTCGAACACCCCTTCTTTCATAGCCTGCAGAGCCTTCTCCTGTGCCTTTATCATACGTACTTCCGCGTATTTTCGTACGTAATCGTAAACGTTGCTAGCGTCTACTTCTATGTCGCGGCCGTCGGGAATAAGGTCGATCCATTTCCCACCCTCCTCGGGGCGCAGATCAATACTAGAATAAAATGCGCGAGACGTGTATGAGAATTCGGACGGAGAACGCGAGGTTCGATATCGATGGCCGAGACGTTCGACGGACGGGCTTACCTGAACGTGAGGTCGAGATCGTAGAACAGACTGCTGCCCTTGGTCTCGGAAAGATTAACTATCTGTCTTAGGCTTTCGTATGTTACTGAGTCGAAAAATGCAAGGTCATGGAAACGAATCGGTCTTCCCAGGATGTACTTCAAGACGTGGCGATTTAAGAATATCGGGCACAGCTCGTTTTGCAGGAGACAAAGACCCATGAGTCTAGAGAAAAATGTAACAATCCGGTAATCGTCTGTTCACCCCGTTCTATCCTACTTTGAATGTCTCATCGGTACAAACCTGCCGACGTTTCTGAATACGTTCAGACGCTCGTAGCTAGCCCTCCCCTGTCGTGGCGTGTAGAAACCTCTTTTTCCCGGCGAATAGAAGAGAGGAGCGTTGTCCTCGGCGTTGTCCAAGATTATGTTCTTGTTCGAGCCGCAGTGTGCGATCAAGCTGAACACGTTCAGATCCAATAACGCCTCCTTCGCTGACTCTTGACTGTAACTGTTTATTAATTCAAATGCCTCCTCTACTTTTTGCCGTAGAGCATCTTCCGAAGCTAGAAGCATCAACAGCTGCGCAGGGGACAGCTCTAACAGCATACCGGTTATTTTGGCAGCCAATGCCGGTTGCAAAGCGTAAACCTAGAAATGAGGTAATAAATACAGTGTAATAATTTTCTCTAATTCCGAATTGTAGAGTCAGATAGCATAGAGACCACTCTTTCCAAATCGAGTTGCATGCATCGTCACGGGAAGTCATTAAGAACCGTCGCCTTTTAGTTAAATAACAGTCGTTTCAGATGACTCGCCCTGCATGACTCGATTGAGGAAGGAAATGGTTTTCAATTCGTGGGAGTGCCATTCTCGATTAACTGTAATTGTGTAACGAACCTTTGGATACAGTCTGTCTCCGAGTTGTTGCTGGTGCATAGTCAAGTGATCGTTATTCGGATGGCTAACAGGTATCGGATGGGAATTGGACGAAGAGCTGCCGGCTCCCGAGTTGCTCGTTCCCTCGACAGAACTGGATGGATGAAACACGCGAGCTTCAAGAGACAACGCTCTACGCGATTCACGGCACTTCGTGGAATTTCGAGGATTCTGTAACAAAAATTATTTTTCGTAAATAGAAACAAAACTCGTTTCGAACAAATGTCCACGTACTCTTACCTGTCGCCTTAAATCACGATCACGATCTATGCTCTTCAGTTTATGGAGAACTTTATACTGCGCGTACTTGTATCCCACTTGTGCCGCTTCGAGATTAGGCAATTTCTCGTTCGCCAGTAACGCCTGAAAACAGTACACGTTTATTTTTGACCATTAAACGCGGAAATAGTTTACACGCGTCGCAAAGCTACGAACCTCTGCGATTGCGGTGTAAAAGCTTCTGGCGACTCCGGTGCCTTCGCCGGGCTCGTCCTTAAACGTTACTTTAACACGATGAACTGCCAGAGGAGGAGCGTTTGAGGGGCGTCTATTGTATAAATGGTAGTGCATATTCAATTCCTTCATTGTTTGCACTAACAGTTGCGTTCTGTCCCGTTCAACCTTGATCGAAAACGGATATCGTTATAGAGATTGTGCTCATAATGCAGGTAGCTTTAGTTTAAGTCGCGTTTATTACCTTGAACAAATTTATGTCTCTTTGCTGCGCGTTTTTAAGCTTTTCCATGTATCTACGAAATTTGGCCTCTTTCACCGAAAACCCTCCTAGCTCGGATACGACCGAGCCAGCCTCCAACGCGACATCCTCCATGAAAACTCGTGCGAACAGATCGAGAGAGAGACTCCAACGGCCCAGTAAAATGTTATGAGATATATTTGTCCCGATAGAGGAGACCGGGCTAGCCTCGGCCTGCTCCTGAGCCGTGGACGCAGCTTCGTTCGAATTAGATGCGTCTGCATCTTCCGAGGCGTTCTGCGGGGCTTCGTTCATCGCATCTGATCCGCCAGGTTTGTTCGCATTCGATTCCTTTAAAAATTGAAACGGGAAATTCATTAATCCTGTTTGCCAACAAGTATGCTTAACGATCTTTCATTCCGTGCTGATTTCGTACACGATATATATGATCTCTAGTCTGTTTTTTCTTATCGTAATTTTTAAAGGACAACAAGAACAACATCACGAATATTTACCAACACGGTTCCAGCTCTAACAATAACGCTTCTACTCGTTTTACTTATATCCTTATTAATTTTGGTACTTCCTGTTGCTTGATCGTTTTGATTGTTAGTAGAAACGATAATCGGAGCTCGATCAATTTGCTCCGCGACGAGCGTGTGACTATCGTTCGTCGGATTAAACGATTTTGCCTTCTCCTACAATTTCATTTGCCAACGTGAGATTACACAGTTACGGCACAGGCGTATTATGCGTACATGCTTAGCAAAAATGCAGCGAGACGTTCTATCGTTGCAAACGTGAAACGAGAACGAGAGAGAACGACAACAGAATCGTTTGCAACTACAGAACGAGGTAAAGGCTGAAGTGAAAGAAATTCAGTGAAATAAAAAACAGAAGCTTGAGGGAAAATGCGAATGCCAGGAAATTCGTACGAGCTCAACCGGCATTCCTGTGCAGAGTCGAACATTACCGTGTGCTTCGAAGCGTCCGTAACGGAAATACGTTTCGAATCGGGCGACGGAAAGGCGGGTCGTTGTACGATTTGGCTGAACGATGGCGTGGGCGCGTTCCGATTCTCGGCGCCGCGCGCGAACAGGCTAAGTCTCGTAGGCAATCCCTCTAACGGGTTTTGATTGTCACCCGCGCTGGCCGGCGGCTGCTTCGGTATACCGAAAAGATCCTCCCGCCTCGAATGAGGCTGCAACAGGTGCGGTTGGTCGGCCAACGGCAACGCCTCGCTCATGGCAGTATCGAAAGGATCGATCGGAGGGCAACCGAGGCACAGGGTCGAGTCTGATCTCTGCAAAAATGGGTGCTTTCTCCCTTTAGATGTACTTTTGCTCGTGTTATCGTTCCCCGACGCGGTCCCAGAAACGGGGACCTGCAGTAAATCTGGATAATCGACAGAGTCTGATTCCAACGTGGTAGGGACCGGGGAACTGTACTCTTCGCCCTCGTCGTTATCATTTTCATCCTGCAATCGAAACAATTATCCTCATATGATACTCTCTCTCTCTCTCTCTCTCTCTTCTTCTCGTCACGACTGAAATCGCAATTAAAAATACACACCTGGTCGTTCCAACCTGAATAGCTGGACGATTCTTTTTGCGATCTCCCTCGCGACGACATGGGCTCCGAGAGCGAACGCATGTAATACACTAGCGCGTCGAATACATATGCCACGTGTCTCAGAGCAGAAACGTCTAACACTGGTAAGCTGTCCCTGTGTTCGTTGTTGTGGGCGCGCATTAGGGACAGACAATAGGACAAAAATTCACGCCTCGCCAAGTACAAATCGCCACCTGTACATCGACAACATCGATTAGATCCTAATCGAGAAATAAAGGGGACAAACGTGCGGTTGAATTTTCTAGAACTGATTCATCTAGAAACGATAAGGAAAAAGGTCGTTTCCGCCGATCGTTTAGTGTCTTTAACTCCTGAATCAGTCCTTGAACATATACATGGAGAAATTAGATTACCCTCGCGTTCTCTATTGTTTCTCGAAGGCTCGCCAACGCCTGTAAAACCAACGATGAGTCTTGGAGAACCTTGTGGAGTGGAGATATTGGAGCTCGTAGCGATACCACCACGTTGATTCCGACCTGTATTAGATTGCAATGTGAACGAAAGTGCAGCGGTGTTCAGTAATCCGGAGAAATTGCCTCCGGACAGCGACGAAGCGTTGTTCAGCGGGTGCTCCGGGTGGGTGGGGTCCGCGCTACGCGTCAGAGATACGCCGAATCTCAATTGTGCCTCTGTAGCGTCCATCACCGTCAGCAACCAATCCCAAGTGGGTTTCAAATGTGCCTCGAGATACATCTGCGGAAATACCGCGATCTCAATATTAGTTCGTTCTTCAAACCGTTACACGTTGGTCCGTACGACGAGCGCAGTTCATCGTTGCTCGGTCTCGACCGGCGTCTAGCGAGGAAACTGATTGAATACCTGAAGATTGAGCGCGTCCTGGTGGGTGATCTCCATCAATCGGGGCAAAGACGGTGCCAACGTCTTGTAGTCTTGCATCATAACTAGAAGATCGGCTATCTGTCGAATAACAATTCCGAAAGCGCGCGCCAAACAACTTGTGGTAGTGCCCATTATAATGGGCTCCTGCGCGGACGCGACGGCGGACGTCGCGGTAGTGCGTCTTAAAGATGCAGAGTCAATGAATACCAGATTACTGCCACCTGTTACTCGTAATCCAGCTGTACGCATACTTGACTCGCGATTACGTATCGCCCATTGCATAGAAACGGGCGCGAGATTATTACGATGTAAATATCCAGACGATCCACTGTAATAAGGTTCCAGTAAAATGAAACAATTTCTCAGATTGCTTTTGCAGCAATGATCAGGTCAATACCGTGATTGGAGGCATAAAAATAAATAAAAAAAGTCTTCTCTTACTCAATGTACCTGTGTTTTCTACGTGCGCTTGCCGCGCACACGAGAGCACAAGAGCATCGAACTTGAGAGAAAGAAACATTGTTACCTTCTGCGTTCCAACTGTTCATCGCCAATCTGAAAATCTTCATTATCCTGTTCATCGGTCTCCCCTGCTTCGCTCTCGTCGTCCTNTGGTCGTTCCAACCTGAATAGCTGGACGATTCTTTTTGCGATCTCCCTCGCGACGACATGGGCTCCGAGAGCGAACGCATGTAATACACTAGCGCGTCGAATACATATGCCACGTGTCTCAGAGCAGAAACGTCTAACACTGGTAAGCTGTCCCTGTGTTCGTTGTTGTGGGCGCGCATTAGGGACAGACAATAGGACAAAAATTCACGCCTCGCCAAGTACAAATCGCCACCTGTACATCGACAACATCGATTAGATCCTAATCGAGAAATAAAGGGGACAAACGTGCGGTTGAATTTTCTAGAACTGATTCATCTAGAAACGATAAGGAAAAAGGTCGTTTCCGCCGATCGTTTAGTGTCTTTAACTCCTGAATCAGTCCTTGAACATATACATGGAGAAATTAGATTACCCTCGCGTTCTCTATTGTTTCTCGAAGGCTCGCCAACGCCTGTAAAACCAACGATGAGTCTTGGAGAACCTTGTGGAGTGGAGATATTGGAGCTCGTAGCGATACCACCACGTTGATTCCGACCTGTATTAGATTGCAATGTGAACGAAAGTGCAGCGGTGTTCAGTAATCCGGAGAAATTGCCTCCGGACAGCGACGAAGCGTTGTTCAGCGGGTGCTCCGGGTGGGTGGGGTCCGCGCTACGCGTCAGAGATACGCCGAATCTCAATTGTGCCTCTGTAGCGTCCATCACCGTCAGCAACCAATCCCAAGTGGGTTTCAAATGTGCCTCGAGATACATCTGCGGAAATACCGCGATCTCAATATTAGTTCGTTCTTCAAACCGTTACACGTTGGTCCGTACGACGAGCGCAGTTCATCGTTGCTCGGTCTCGACCGGCGTCTAGCGAGGAAACTGATTGAATACCTGAAGATTGAGCGCGTCCTGGTGGGTGATCTCCATCAATCGGGGCAAAGACGGTGCCAACGTCTTGTAGTCTTGCATCATAACTAGAAGATCGGCTATCTGTCGAATAACAATTCCGAAAGCGCGCGCCAAACAACTTGTGGTAGTGCCCATTATAATGGGCTCCTGCGCGGACGCGACGGCGGACGTCGCGGTAGTGCGTCTTAAAGATGCAGAGTCAATGAATACCAGATTACTGCCACCTGTTACTCGTAATCCAGCTGTACGCATACTTGACTCGCGATTACGTATCGCCCATTGCATAGAAACGGGCGCGAGATTATTACGATGTAAATATCCAGACGATCCACTGTAATAAGGTTCCAGTAAAATGAAACAATTTCTCAGATTGCTTTTGCAGCAATGATCAGGTCAATACCGTGATTGGAGGCATAAAAATAAATAAAAAAAGTCTTCTCTTACTCAATGTACCTGTGTTTTCTACGTGCGCTTGCCGCGCACACGAGAGCACAAGAGCATCGAACTTGAGAGAAAGAAACATTGTTACCTTCTGCGTTCCAACTGTTCATCGCCAATCTGAAAATCTTCATTATCCTGTTCATCGGTCTCCCCTGCTTCGCTCTCGTCGTCCTCCTGCTGGCTAGATTCACCGGATTCGTCCTCCGGGAACAACAAAATCGATCCCATTCCACCGTCAGATCCTGCCGTGGCACCGGTCTGAACGCTCCTTTGGGCCGAAGCTGCGTCCTGATTACTGTGATTGTCGTCGGAGTCTGATTCCGTTTCTGCCTCTGCGAGAAGATCGAGTTCCGTGTCCGATTCGCCGTCTCCTGCTTGTTCCTCGCCCACGCCACCCCCGTTGCTGTCCATTTCTCCAAGCGGCTGACCGGCAACGTTTCCAGATACTCCTGACTCCTCGTGCTCACTTATGTCACCGTCCACGTCCATCGGAACTTCTACTTGAACACGATCATTATTTTATTATACGCAGACCGAGCACACAAATAAAGATGATATATTTGTCCTTCTCGTCGTACCTTCGCCACCTTCTGTCTCGTCCATGGCAGAAACATCTCTGGAAATAGTTATATTGTTGTTTCCTTGTTGTGTTTGTAAAGTGGCGTCTAGTGTCTGAGAGCTAACGCCGCTGTGAGGTATCAACGGTTCTATAGAGAAGAATTCCTCTGACCCGTTGATCACTTCCAATGCATTCGAGCTCAAGGTGAATGGCGCCGTGGGTCGAGCAACGCCTAGAATCACCGGCGCTATTAAAGCGTCCGCTGTCTCGCACAACTCCTCCACGGCTAGTTTGATCAGAGCTTGGAAAACCTTGCGACACTTCATCAACGGCTGCAACGCTTGGCTGTTGCTCCTTCGCTTCGTCGTGGTCGGTGCCATTTCTATTGTAAATATCACGAATATACGAACCACGGAGCGAACGAATCGGCGCGCGACATTGTTCGCCTCCTCCTGTCGGCCGGGTATCGCGTCGTTTTGCAATTCTCGTATCAGAGTCGTGAGCAGAGTGTGCAGCATCTCCGCGCTGCATTTCACCAACAGGGAATGAGTGAACTTGTCCAGAAGAGCGGTACCGCTTTGGCGAGACACGTGGCCCTGATCGCCGAACAGCTGATCACTCCCGTTTACAGAAACTCCCGACATGATCATGCACTGGACCGCCGGCCAGTCGTTCAACAATCTTTCCAAGGCTTTTCGGTTGAAACGAGGTGGTTCCAAATCGTGATCAGGCATGTCCACGTCCGCGTCCAAACCGTCGGACGACACTCCCTTGCGACTCGCAGACGTCGAACGCTGGCGCAATGCCTGACGACACTGTCGTTGCTCTATCAGTTGCCTTCCCACGGTCTGGACCAAGAACAACAAGATACTCTCTCCCCGTGAATTGATCTTAGTGACGAGATCGGTGCTCGCGAGGCGGCACAGTAACTCGTATCGAGCTCCCTGGTGGCCTGCGATCAGCGCGCGGCATTTACACTTCTCCCAGCAGTCGCAGTAAGCCGTCGGCGAAGTTATCTTTATTCTACAGTCGTGGCCCCGGTGGCAGACGCGCGCGCATTCCGTGCAACAGCACAAGGATCCCGTCAATCCGCACGTTTTGCACTCGAAGATGTCCTGGTTGATGTGTCGCGTGCCGGTCCAAGTGAAGCTGCAGGTGTCGTTGCAACAGGTCACGAATAACGGAGACAGATCTGGGTTGGCGTCCGCGGGAAGTATCATCGCCGAGCATTCTTTCTGGTCTCTTCCAACTTTTTGAATGACGTCCAGCAATATGAGAGCCGCGTGATACGCGCGGACCGATACCGCGTGCATCAACGGAGTCTGGCCCTGGATATCCCTGTCGATTTTAAATATTCGTGTCAGATTGTAGTTCACGAATCACCTTGACTCGAAATTCTTACCTTGCCGTGAGTAAATCCTTCAGATGAGGTGCCAATACGTTGCTCTCGCACATGTATTTCAATATCAGCAACGCGTTGTTCCTTCTTTCAACGGAATCTATGATGTAAGTATTGTTCGATGTCGCTCCAACGCCTGAAGGGAACAAGCTTTCGTTTAGTAACGTGCATAAAGAGAACGAGAATGAACAGGCGTTCGAGAGGTTTTCACCTGTTTTGTTCATCATGGATATGCTAGCAGTCCCGATACTGAGCAAGCTGTCTTCTTCCCCTGAAGTATTATCAAACGCCTCTGGTGGCCAGCTCAGGGTTGGAATCGGTTCTTCGAGAGGCGCCGATGGACCATCAACTGTGTTTGTGACTAATTCACGTTCAACACCTTGATCGTTCTCTTTATTCGATGTTGGTGCGCACATGCTAATACAAGAATGCAGTATATTGCGATTGCCGTCGCAGCGCTCCATCAATATTTGTTGAATTTGTGCTGCGTTGTTTTCTGGAATCCAACGTTCAACGTCAATGTCTTTTCATGATAGAACAGCGTAAAAGGTGTAGTAGTACTTACTGTGATCCTGTTCCAGATTGCAGAATACCTGCTTGACGCTGTCATAGTCACATCTCAAGATACGTGGCATCAACAAAAGATTATCGAATGCCAATGCGATGACTGCAACATGATTTTTCATATTGGTTGAATTAGAGCAGTTCGGTATCGGAATAGTCGAGCCACCGATACAGACAACCGGAACTAAATCCAACCAGTTTGGATCACGAATAGCACCGGCACAATCTTTCACCAGCGGATAAACGGTATTATTCCCGTCTTTGAGTATCATGGAACATTCGATGCTCTGCAAGAAGAGATATAAACAAATTATGCATATTTCCTATCGACTATCAGAACATAAGAAACGTACCTCTCCTGCGCTTGTAAGACTGATATTCTGTGGTTGCGCTCCCAAGAACGTAGATACGTCAGAAGGTATGTAACAATCTTGTACATATCTTCCAGTACTTAAATTGTAAATAACGTAACTTAGTTTACTTCCGCTTTTCACTATCGCATGGATTCCTGTAATCGATTTTTTAATTAATATATTAGTCCCTCGAATATATTAACAACCGTGTAAAATCCTACCTTGACCGTCAGTTGCGATGCTCAGAATGCTGTCGTTCGTTCCTTCAACGATGTTCACTCTCCTGGGAGTTCGTTGGAAACAATCCGGAGCTCTTGGATTCATAGACGTCTTCACGACCTAAACATCAAACCATCATTCCAAGCACACTGCGTCTTAATTTTCTATAAAATTCAATATTTGAGTTACCTGTATCTCATCCTTCCTCAACAATCTACAATCGGCCAGTAATTTAATCAGCTCCTCGGTGGTCAGATCCTTAAAATCTGACGTGCTGAAGTCCTTCTCCTTAATTTCTTTCTCCTTCGAATCTTTCGAGAAGAATTTCACAGCAACGTAACACCCGTCGACTTTTATAACTTTACCTGTGAAGTAGAACAGAAAATATTACAGATTAGAAGACAAATATACTTGTATCGATGGGAATTATAGAAAGTACTCAATAAATCATACCAATTGGAACAGCCTTAACATCTTCCACAAAAACAACGTCTTTCAACTGCCACTCTTCCTCGTCTTTCCTCTCCGACTCTTCGTTACGGGGTGCGACACGCTTCTTTCTGTCTATAAAGAATAGATAAATACATATATTTTAGTATGTACAAATTAAACGAGTGAATTAGATAAACAAATAAATAATCTTACTATGACTAGTTGTGATACTAGTATCGCTGCACGTGCTCGAGGCTGGGGACGGCGGCGGAGGCATGTCGAGCCGATCGGCAGTCTCTTTGTGATTAGTTTTATTGATAGTGCCTGTCGTTCCGCTGTTTCCATTCGTCTCTCGTTTCTCCGCGTTAGCGTTTGGCAAGTGAGTTCCAGCTGGTAAGATCTTAAATCTGTAAGTGGCGTCTAAATTCCAAGCGGCTCCTAACAATTGTCCTACTTTCGGAACTCCATTAGCGATCGTGAATCCTAGTAACGGGAACAAGACAAGTAGATGTTACACGTAATCCAAGAGGAAATAAAAACATAAACGTAATTTCTTGAACAGTCACCTATCGCCCCTGGGTGATATATCGGGCTGCTCTTCATGCAAACGTGTGCGCCATAACTGATCTCATTCGAGGATGCCGTGGACGATCTATGTTTGCACGATTTAGCTTTATACTTCTCCCATAACTTCTTACGTTGTGCAAAGGGTAACACTCCCCTGTGAAACGAACGAGGATTGTCGTATCTTTCTTTGAGACTAACTACCTGATCGTTCTACTTACCACCAGTACAGTGCACCGCTTTCGAGTTTAGCAACAGTGTAAAGCGCACAAGTATGGAGGGACACTATTTTATCCAGCGTGAATTCGGTGAACGTNCTGAGACTAACTACCTGATCGTTCTACTTACCACCAGTACAGTGCACCGCTTTCGAGTTTAGCAACAGTGTAAAGAGCACAAGTATGGAGGGACACTATTTTATCCAGCGTGAATTCGGTGAACGTTTGAGCAGGATGTTCAAGGCGAGAAGCCACTTGTCCTACGAGCTCGTCCAGCCAAGTAGCCACTTTCCCGGATTCGGTACTGATCGAGCACCGAATCGCGGTCGCAGAAATATTTACTATCTTCTCCGTCGTTACTGCCAACCACGGAGCTTTTGGATGATGTATATTCAGATTCTTAAAGAAACGTATTATTATTTCGTTTGAGTCAGACCACTTTCGAGCCAATAATTTCTTATCTCGACGATTATTACCTCTGGATGTTTGTATGGTTCAGGTTCAGACCACTTCCACTGATACAACTGTCCGCCCGCAGAGACAGCAATTAATTCACTGTAAAGCGAAGCGATTTGTACAAAACGCGGAGCGAGATCGCTGCTACGTTCGTGCCACCATTCTAACTCCTCCGATATCCACAAGGGACTCTGAGAAGCCAGCTCTTTCTTCTTGTTATCTAAACGATTGTTTCATTACGATTGTAGATAAGAATCCAAAGAAACAGTAGAAGCGACTCGTATTGAAATTGTATTTTACCAGGATCTTTATCCCAGGAATCCTTCTGTGACGATTCTATCCAACGTCGCGGCCCGCAATATTGACGGTCCCTCCATCTGCTGAAATTGTCACGCTCCCTGTCCCGTTCAGAAGTGCGTTCACCCTCTCGATCGTTGCCTATTCTCCGCGAAGAACTACTTCGGCTAGGAAAACATAAAAACCATTATAAATCTGATCAGCCTTTGGAACAATTTTAAACACGGTCGACCGAAGAATACCTTCTCATTCCATATCCAAACATGTCCTCGGGGAACATTGAATCGGCGTCAATTATGACGGAGTGTTCATTACCGAAACCACCGTCTAACAACGAAATGAGATCCTCCGGTACATAAGTATCTCCCGTGTCCTCTGCGTCATCACCTTCTTCGTCGTCTCGTGACAGTAAGTTATTTACTGCTAAGTTTACATCTAAATTTGTACGCTGAAAAAAGGAAGTTCATCGTTAAACTCAGTTTTTATATTGATCGAAGAATAATGCACGCGTTTCGAGACAGGACGAACCTGTAATTCTCTAATAATAAGATTACGACTTTTTCCCTGCAATACCACTTGAGCCTGCGTGATAAGATCTTCCGGTACAAACGGAGCGGGTACGGATGCGATGGAGCGCGAACTGCTACCGTTTCCTCCACCCATGATCACGCCCGGAGGCCCTATCCTGCCTCCGCTGCCGCTTCCTCCGCCACTGCCACTTCCTCCGCTACTGCCACCGCCGCGGATCGCGGAACTGCCGCGCATAATTCTTGCCCGCGATCTGGACATGCCTGTCCTAGGTCCGGTCCCGCTGCTACTACCTCCGTTCGGTGCCGAATTCGAGTTGTCGACATGGTTCTTGTTTGTACTGCAACGATAACAATTAACACGTGTCACATCGATCCCTTGGAAATCAGGTGATTTCGGTGATTTCTCGCTTACTTTCTGTTGTTCTCATTTTTACTCAAATCCAATCTGTCCGACAATACTGTAAATGCGACTCTGCAAATTTTATGGTCTTCTGTGAGAAGGGCAATGTGCGTCGGACCGACCACGATCTGTTTCACTGCAACTTTCAGCCCATTAAACGCTGGTACTGTTAATCCATATCGGTTGATCTTTTCTGCCAGTTCCTTTAATCTAAACAGATTTTTGTCACTGAATTAACTGCCTGAGTCACTGAGTTTACAGAATTGATACACGAAAGCATAAAAACTGTATTCTTTCACACGAATTAAGTTTCGTCCTTTACTTAATCTTGTCATATATTACAAATGATCAGTAGAGAAATTCTTCATTTTATTTTCACATTACATAATATAAATTCATATCCATATCTTACTATAGTACAAAACCGATAGAATAGTACATTATGCACCAAGGGAGTAAAGTCGAGGGCAGTAATCACCCAAGGGTATGATTAACTTTACTCCTGTATTGCATATAGGACTTTATTCACGGCTTATCTGTATAGCCAGTTTATTGTCTTGAAAAGTGAGACGTATACTCAACCATCGTTCAGTACCAAAAAGATCAAAACCAGAAGTGATATCATTAGAATTGACTGAAAATATATCCAATATTTCAAATGTAAATGTCTCTAAACGTGTTTGGCTATTAAAACTTTTTCAAGTTTTTAAAATAAATAACGCATATGCAGAAGAAAAGTATTTTATTCCCGCATATGAGGGAGATAAATTTATCTCTCGCATTTTTTAGGGAATAAAGTGGCTATTATAGGTAAGCCGTGAATAAATTTAATTACAAATCCTTGTGCATATGTATGTACCACTTAAGTTATAATAATGATCGCCACAATTGGAAGAATTATANTTTATCTCACGCATTTTTTAGGGAATAAAGTGGCTATTATAGGTAAGCCGTGAATAAATTTAATTACAAATCCTTGTGCATATGTATGTACCACTTAAGTTATAATAATGATCGCCACAATTGGAAGAATTATAATTGTAGAATTGTGATGAAGATAAATACACAAAATACATGTGTATTATGCGTATAGGATAAGAAAAAAATTGCACAATCAAAGTAAAAATGGAGTAATATATTAATATTGCATTATCGTGCGCGTCGAACACGATCGCAACTAATTACGTGTATTGAAAAAAGAAACTTTTTTTTAATTCTTGTAACCTAGAAACGCAACGGATGAGAGGAACAAGAGGGGAAATATATTTCCGTAGGTATCCATGTTCCATGCGTGCATACGTAAAGCTGGCTACATCGAGCAATAATTTACAGCGAGAAACGATTCGTACGACAATACGTACGACGTTCGAGTTCCGTTTTGCGTTATGTACCACGTACCGTACGCAAGCTCGATTTAATAGAAACGTACAACGATCTGACAACAAACTTGTACGATACGGAGCATACGTTAAATTATTCGGAGACCGACGAGAATATTCGTCTCGAGACGGGTGGAAAAGGGCATAGCACGCCTATGCTAATCGGTATGAGCAAGCATATTTAGAAATGAGTAATGAGCGGATCGTATCGATAGAACGAGGAGACGGACATGCTAAAAGGATATGTACTCGGTAAATGGGGAAATGGATCGGCGATAACGAACCGTTTCTCTCCCGTACCTGTCGTTTAGCTGATCGTCTGTACCCGGTAACGGATGCACGACAAAGTGTATCGACGTCATTTTCTGCTATAGCATGAACGTATTTAAGAATTCTGGATTGTCGTTTTAACAATTCTGTACACACAATTTCACCACACCATCGAAACGATGTTCAGCCATGTTTCTGAGGCAACAACGAGTTACGTGTTCCCGAAGGCGAGCGAACTGAACTCTGCTTTGCGCACACGTCGTCGTAAATACATTAAAAATTCTCGCACACATGCACAAAGACCCACTCGCCAGGCCCGTGCTTATTTTATTTATGAGAATTCTCGTATCAATCGAAATATCCGTCGAACATGTGTTAATCTTTACGTTGTTCAACGTAACCGATTGTCTAGATGCTTCTACCAACGATTCACTGAACACTGAACGAACATTCACTGATGTTGCAAAGGGCAAATATTCATCATGGCGACTTTCTCCTGTAGTACCGCCCACAGCGATCGTTACTTCAAAAATTTTTAAATATATCAAATGTCTATTATTTATTACCTAGCATCTATTATGCCATGAACGAGAGGAAAATTTATTTTCATACTCGGTTACCAGGTTTTTTACTCTATGTCATTACTTCTCAAACTTATATGTTCGTCTACTACGTTTTTGAGTTACATGCATACATCCGTATGTATACACGTTTTAATAAGTACATAGAATTAAACTGTGTATCGTAGAATATTATTTACGATATGTTAAAATTGTGCGTGAACTTTTAATACTGTACACTTGTACAAAGGTATGTATATAATCAAATTTTAACTTCCTAAATGTCGGCCAATCAGAAAAGGGTTCGTTCGCTTCCGGAAGGAATTAATCTTTGTCGAATATGTATTATTGAGAGAGCGATGTGGTTTTAAAAATAGCGTAAGCGTTATTTGCATTTAAGGACTGTTCTATGCACGATTAAGCTGTGAATCGAGTTTTTAGGAAACCACGATTCCCCGGTATTTTAAAAATGCTAATTTCATATTACTATGATACTACATTTGTTACAATAGGAGGAGGTAATGAGTAAAAACAGCAGGCAACAATTTATTTCGAAATAGTTTCTATTTTTACACAATGAGTTTTTTTTTTACATTGTCACTTGTGATCAGAAAGTTGGAGTAACTCGAAGACAAATGACTTCGATTTTCGTGTATATATTACAGATAGATTAGCCTTTAAAAAACAATTAATATGTAATCGTATTAACAATTAAACAACTGATCGCATCGTGATATCATGAACATGCAACTATGTACAGCTTTATGTTAAACCATAAAATGTATACATCTCCCTCCTCTCCCTCCCGTATGACTCGGCATTTAAAATATTCTGCATTCGGCAAATGTAAATATTTTCTAGGCTCTATCGTTTTATATTTTAATGTCAATATTTAAATATGTACAGAGATAGTTCATTCGAATTTTGCGACTGTTTCCCCGCGCACTAAAACGTAATTGAACGATTCACAGTAACGAGGTACTAGTTGTTTTGACGTTATAAAAATAATAGAAACCAAAAAAATAAGCAACTGCTTACTCTCCATACATATTCGTGATGATATAACTCGCAGCGATATCGTTCGAGCATGTTAGGAGAGCACAGCAGCGTTAAACTTTCATCCGTTAAACGCGCATATATAATGTAGCTTAGTTTTATTTTTCACCATTAGCTATAGATCAAATGGTTCTGTAGACTTTACAAAATGCCCATAGCTTGTAGCTAAGGATTTCCATTGAACGATAATGTCCAATTTAAGTCACATGAGTCAAAATCCACTCGTCAATGGATCGCGGTTCTCTCTTTCTCTTCATTTCAATGTCAATCATATAGGTATCGGAAAACGCGCTCTCACTCTCAAGCCACGTATTCACATTAATTTCCTTTCTTTCGTAATTAAATTCATACCTAAGCTATACACTATACAAACTGTTCAGTACTGGTGGCACTAAGGTCCAGCAAACGCCATGCAGCTTTCGGATTAAGTTCCGTAGAATCGCGGCACAGTACCCAAATGTAATTAACTCGCATTACTTTGTTTGGATCTCCTTCGATTACATTGTTTTTGGCATCCCTCACGCACATGGTCTGCTGGCATTGAAAGCTGATCATTAGAACTGGTCCCTGTTCCATCACTTTTCCCATTATTAAATCTACATTATTGATATCTGAAAAATAATCATTTTACTTTTTATTCACACGATTTATTCGCTCATGTGTATCATAAAAGATACTCGTAAGAAATACCTAGGATCTTATTATCTAATATGTATCCCAATTTCTGTGCCTGTATTAATGGATGCGCTATTAATTTGTACGGAGCTTCATGACACCAATCTTTTAAAATTTCAAGATCTCCTCTGACCATAGCTTCGATAATGTTCGGAATTATATCTGTCTCGCAATACTTTAGAAACTGCACTCTGTCGAAGTTCGGATCCACCTTACAGATCTCTGTCAGCGTTTCCGATAAATCCGTTTTTTGAAATAAACCTCCAACAATGTCTGTAACTTTCTCTGTAAGTAATCTGGAAGCTCGAATCACGGGGTTATCTGATTCTTCGTATTTGATCTTCCAATCCAACACTTTGTTCACGTACGGATTTTTATCCTATAAAAAACATGATTACTCAATGGGAATTATCAGGTCGGTGGACTCGTACAGTATACTGTTAGTCTAAATGAGATACCTTGAAATTTTGCCACGATTGGTAAAACTTGGAGTCTTTATGTAACTCAACTCCTGTAGCATCCATGTTTGGTTGAACAATCTTGTCATCTAGAGTTTCCTCCACGTCTTTCCTCTTTCTCAATTTCTTTGGAGGAACATAAACCTTTCCTATCGATTCAAGATGAAAATCATTACAACATACAAGCTTACACAGCTTTTAATCTTATTGAGTTTACCATGCATTCCTTGATGATCTAATTCTTCGCGCACAGCCTCAGCGGTTTGTGATATCGTTTGGAATGCGCTCGTTTTACCCAAAGCTTGACCCTTTTCAGTTATCGTCTCCGCCGCCTCTTTCGCAGACTTCGTTATTCCCTCGCCCAGTTGACCAGCCTTTTTACCTAATTCTGTTTTACTTGCTTCCTCCAAAACTTCTTGTACCTAAACAACACCGCTGTTATACTAATCTCAATGCTTGCGAACTACATAGCACTATGGAACAAACTGCTATACCTTGCCCTTCAGAGAACCTAATTTCTCTTTCAGAGCTTCAGATCCTTTACTAGCTTCAGATTCGACTGCTTGAAACTTTTGTCTAGCTGAACGTAATGCTTCGGATTGCTCCAGCTTCTCTGCTTCTTCTCTGAACTTCTTTAAGGACTCTTTCATCTCTTTATTCTTTTGCATTTCCT
Source organism: Ceratina japonica (assembly GCA_019453355.1). NCBI lineage: Eukaryota > Metazoa > Arthropoda > Insecta > Hymenoptera > Apidae > Ceratina > Ceratina japonica. The sequence goes on from SMSR01010395.1 coordinate 37,506, forward strand.
GCTTGATATTCTCAAGGAATTGAGAGAAGAAGCTCGGTCTTCTCGCTGGATTCGAATAGAATCTGATCTGAAGAAATGTGTAAATTTGATGAATGTACATTTATTCTGAACATGCTTCAAGCTGAAACTCACTGATAGACCATGTACATTTGGGGAGGGAGGTAACTGTGACCGTAGTAAAACATTGCAAGTACATATCATTGGACCCTCTCTGTAAAGTTTTTTTTTAGATCTTGCACATCGTGTGATGCCAATAAGGCTAGCCCTACACATAGCAAAATTCTGAAACTAAAAACATAACATTATTCACATGTTTTGAACCCTGATCGCTTTGAAACCTTTTACATATTTCATAATTTATTAATCTGTCCACGTAAGAATGTAATTGTCATTATTCAATGTTTTCTTGTAATTTTTCTTCGATTAATATGCTCAGAAAAGGAAGAATAGCCATTCCTTGGATACAGTGAATTATTACCATGTTATAATAGTACGTTCCTTCGTTTTCGAACTACTCGATTCATTGATTATTCCCTTGCGAAACTCGATAAATAGAAAGCGCAAGATGTCAATCCCGGTGAATTGAGAATTTTAATGATGCAACTATCTAGACGGAAAGCATGAAAGCCATCCGATTGTACGTAACCTGAACGGAACGGAAAAATGTAACCGGTTCATCGGTAAAACTTTTACGAAACCGTGTTAACGTGGAGAAACGGAAACGACTACGGTTAATTCATGTTTTCGTGTGAAGTAAAAACAGAGGTTCATTTAGCAATTAAAACTATTTACCATTTTACAAATGATTTATCTGCAACATCGAAAATCTTCATCGAGTATGTGCGGCGCGGCTAATGGGGATGGGGAGGACATCTGTCGACAAGAATTAGGTCGATTCATAATAGACGATACGAATTCGATACTACATGCAATTACATCATTTTGTTTTTAATCGAAGTGTCGTAACGCATGCCATAAAACGCAATTAATTATTACAAGCGTTGTATCGAGTATATTTTTATTCAATCTTAACTATTACTATTATACATAGGTTTCAAACGTTTATATACATATATGATGCATCTTTGGGTATTAAACATGTCGCATTAACTTCTCAGTCCTGGCACTCTGTATAAAAATTCTCCGTCATCATCGTAATAGCAATCCTTTATCCTATACGTCATGCCTGGCTTATATACATTTCTGGGGATCCTTATCTTATTTACATAACTATAATCTGCCTCCATGTACGAAACATGCTCTTTCACATAGGTATCTAAACTGGAACACGTTTCTTCGTTTGCTACTGCTAAAATCTTTGATTCTGTTTTAGTTTTCTGAATAGCAACTTCATTTGTATCAGACGGATTCTTCTTTACAATGTCTTTCTTTTCAACAATAACATTACTCATGGAGTCTGTATGTTTCTTATAAGTCGCTATCAACGTTTCCCTTTCCTCAGGTGTCATTTCATGTGGATTATTTATTTGTTGTTTTAGAAATTCATCGAAACTCAGTGCTTTCTCTTGGCTGTTACACTTCTTTGCATTACTTATTCCTTTATCTAAATGTTTGCCGTGTATATTCTTGTCTGACACAATGACAGATTTTTCCTCAATCGTTTTAATCCTGTTCTTGTCATCCGCGTTCGTACTCTCGGAAGAGTTCAATTCAGCTTTTGTCATTTTCTTTACATCTGTGGAATTTTTCACAATACTTCTAAAAAATGAACTGTTAGGTTTTGGAAACTCCAACTTTGGTGGTACAAAATGTTTTAGTAATGTTTCCCTGTCAGTTAAACTGATTTTCCTGTCTTTAAACTTCATTAAATGTTCTCTTAAAGCAGGATTCAAAGCCAACTGTCCATTTTTAAAATTCTTCCAATTCTCGATGGCCTTTTCATCATACTTAACAATAGCTTCTATCGATTTTGGTACCCAGTTCGCCTTCAGGATCTTTCTTATGGTTTCTGGTAAAGCTGGAAAACTTTCACTAAGTCTTTCAGGGGTCCACTCATCTGGATTACTCTGATGTAGCTCTTTTATATAATGTTTCTCAACGTATGTAAGAAATCTAGGCTGGGTGTCTTTGAAAACTTTAGATTTAACGATACGTTGTCGCAGTTGCTCCTTTGCTCTCAATTCTTCTCTAAAAATGCACATTGCAAACTTGTATGTTAAAGAAATCGCCAGTCACAAGGAATATGATTCAACATCTTCGTACATACCTTTTGTATTCTGTGTAGCTTTTAGTAATGTCTCTGACATCCGTTTCATAGATTCCCCCGTCTTCATGATCGACATCCTCGAGATCAGTCTCACTATCTTTCAGTAGATACGCTTTCCTCCGTACACCAGCACGATCGGCTTTCGTAGCATAAGTTCTTAATACTTTGAACGTTATCACTCTGATATTATTCATATTCTTTTTGTTTTGAAATACGCTTGAATCATAGGTTAATCATCACCATGTGCAACTAGTGAACGGGACATATGTGTATGTAATGTAGTATGTTATATATGCGTGTCCAGAGTTCAGCTGACGGCTGACCTGACCTGGCTTTTCGATTGTTTCTCTGTCTGAAGTAGCTAGTGCATAGATGGACAGCAGTCGCCTTACGTCACGCTGGCCGCTTGCATTGGCGTAGCAAAATCATGATTCGTAATTTCATACGTATAGATATCGATATATTCGTGCGCTTTTATATGTCGTCATGCATGATTTTGCTACGCCAATGCAAATGGCTAGCGTAACGTAAGCAGTGACCGTAAGGCGGCTGCCGTTCATCTATGCATTAGCTACTTCAGGACAGAGAAATCAATCGAAAAACCGGGTCAGCCGTCAGCTGAACCCGGGAAAAGTATACTAGTATAGTGAAGGGAGGAGTAGGGATAGATTTCATTGTTGTATGTATACGCTGTCATAACAAAACATGAACATGAAGACAGTCGAGCCGATAACAGAAGAAGGCGATGGTGATGTTTCAGATAGCACGACTATGGATCTTACGATTGACGTCGAGAGACAAAGGTTTCCCTTTTGCATAGTTTGGACACCTTTACCGATTCTATCGTGAGTACAGATTGGAATATAACCTGCATCGCTTTAGCGCTCATGTTAGAAAACGTATATACGCCGGTTAGCATCCTCGCTTCTACATGAAATCGTTACTGCCGTTTCCCTCCGAATCTTATTCCCCGAGTTAGCTGCTTCCGTTTCGTTGTCAAGGTACTTTTTCCCGTTCGTCGGCCACATGGGCATTTGTACGTCCACTGGCGTGATACGAGATTTCGCTGGTCCGTATCACGTGGCCGAAGGCAATATGACGTTTGGAAAGCCGACGAAGTATTGGCAGTTAAATTATACAAAAGCCAAAGGCGGTGTTCAGGGATGGGATTCTGCAGTCGCAGAAGCCAGTGAAATTTACAAGACTAGGGTGGTTAGTGTCTATTTAGGCTTGTCTAAATGGTCGAACATGTCCCGTTCCTTTCTGTTTCCCTAATCCGGTGCGTCTTCTCCGCAGCATATTTTATGCTGGGACAACTGTCATTCTTACGTAGCCACAGCTCTGAATTTAATGGCATACGATAATTCGACTAAATGGAACATGGTAAAGCTAGGATTTCTAATACTTTGGTACGGGAAGTATACGAGGTAAGAGATGAACAGGTTCCAAGGCGTTCAAACTCCAACAGATCTGAATGCTTTTGTTTTCTAGTGTTGCAGGTTGCCTTAAAACGTGGTTGCCGTTTCTTATTTTTTTCACAATCGTGTATATCATCTGCTTGTTTTGCCAATGATTGAAGTGCACGTTCAATGAAATCATTCTTTAAATGAACAAACGCTGCATTTCATTAAAAAAAAAAATACTTCGTCCAGTTATGTTTAACATTTATTAAAAAGTTGCTCGGTCGATGCTTTGAAGTTACATGTGTGTTATATTGATGTACAACGGTGTGACATAATTATAAAGCACACTTAAGACTATTGACGAACAAGCGGTACGCAATATGGCAAACGCATTAAACAATGTGTTTTAACAAAAAATAAATTTGTGCTCGCATATTGTTGAGCTGGCATTTACATACAGGATTTCTTGTTGAACCTATAAAAATCATTGTAGACATGTGATATATACAACCATCGCGAACAGCCCCTAGGTGCAGCAGTCGCGATCTCCGGGAGGTGTTACTTAAGCCGAAAACGAGGTACGTACTAGCCCGAGTTTGCCGGTACAGCAACAGAAATTGGACAGACTCGAATAGCACGTTGTGCACAAGTTCTGACAAATGCTTAGTCGTTCGTACTGTTCATTTCTGCCACAACACTGTCCTCCAACGAGAAACTGTAATCATAATTCTCGCTATCTATTCTCTGTAGAAAGGATACGATCTCGCTGACTCTCAGTTTCTCAATCTCGAAGTCGTCATTCAGACTGTTCTCTAAGTGTTTGCATAATTTGAAGGGAACTCCGTGCAGATAGTGGACATTGTCTCCTTGGTTAAAGTTTTTCGACGAATTTGGGAACATGGGTTGACCAAATTCGGTCACTGGAGGAACGTACGGGTACAAATTGCCGGTAGGATACCCAGGTGCATCGGGAGGGACGTTCGACGGCACTGGTCCCGGTTGATAGACGTGCACGAATCCATCGTTTGGATCAGACGCCTGTTCTTCTTCCGTCGAATCGGGCGGCGAGTCCTTCTGCTGTTTCTTTCTTCCGAACCACCACGACATTTTAGCGAAGAAGTACCGCACGACTTTCTTTGCAATGCGGAATAGCGACGGCCTATCTCGACGGTCTGGAAGACGTTATTTTTATGAAAATATTCGTCGAGTATAGACCGATCGACGGAAAGGTTAGGCTCGGTGATGCGATGCTAAGCGATTCGCAGGATAACGTTCGAGGCAATTACTCACATGAGCACCGAGAATTTTAACAGGAACGACTAGGGAGGTAAAACTGGTGGTCACTCGTGGCATCTAAATAGCGTAGTTGTATTACAATTTAAGAATAAAGCTTGTTATTCGTTTATGTGANAACTCTCAGTTTCTCAATCTCGAAGTCGTCGTTCAAACTGTTCTCTAAGGGTTTGCATAATTTGAAGGGAACTCCGTGCAGATAGTGGACATTGTCTCCTTGGTTAAAGTTTTTCGACGAATTTGGGAACACGGGTTGACCAAATTCGGTCACTGGAGGAACGTACGGGTACAAATTGCCGGTAGGATACCCAGGTGCATCGGGAGGGACGTTCGACGGCACTGGTCCCGGTTGATAGACGTGCACGAATCCCTCGTTTGGATCAGACGCCTGTTCTTCTTCCGTCGAATCGGGCGGCGAGTCCTTCTGATGTTTCTTTCTTCCGAACCACCACGACATTTTAGCGAAGAAGTAGCGCACGACCTTCTTTGCAATGCGGAATAGCGACGGCCTATCTCGACGGTCTAGAAGACGTTATTTTTATGAAAATATTCGTCGAGTACAGACCGATCGACGGAAAGGTTAGGCTCGGTGATGCGATGCTAAGCGATTCGCAGGATAACGTTCGAGGCAATTACTCACATGAGCACCGAGAATTTTAACAGGAACGACTAGGGAGGTAAAACTGGTGGTCACTCGTGGCATCTAAATAGCGTAGTTGTATTACAATTTAAGAATAAAGCTTGTTATTCGTTTATGTGACACATCGCGAGCTTCCTGACTGACTGATTGAATGTGAACAAAAGATAGGTTTATAACAGTTCACACCGTATCCGTTAGATGTAGCGCAGGGTTAAGCAATTTTGTACAGTGCGAGGCGCAAGCGCTCCGGATGAACCGGAGGGTGAGACAGTCGAGGAGGAAGGAAGAAAAGTAGGAAGAAAGGAAAGAAGAATAGATAGAAAGAAAGAAAGAAAGGAAGGAAGCAGGGAAGGAAGCGAGCAAGCCAGAAAGAAAGCAAGAGCATTTGCAACGTCATCGCGAACAGCGGTGGCAATCCTTTTCGAGTCTGAGATCGTCGAAGATATAGCAACGAGTAGTTGGCAAGCCTGGACGGTCCGCCAAGTTGTAGGTTAGAGGTAGCGGTAGTTGCTCGCGTAGTTGCGTAGGTATAGGATCGCGGGATCGCGGAGAGCGATGAAGCGTTGACGGACAGTCTCGTTTACAGGTAGTTCGTACGCGTGAGAACGTCGTCGATCGCGGCCGCTCGCGTCCGTCCGTAGAGAAGAGACGTAACGTCGACCAGCGGAATCGAATTTACACGTTCCTCGTGTCTCGGAACGCATGCGTGCTACCAAGGAAACCAAGTGCATCTGGCAATAATCGGACGAGGAGCTGTTATAGTTGAACAAACGACGACGAGGTAGCAGCGCGATCGCATTGTTTTTATGTTCTCGTGTGTGTACATGCCATGCATATACGCTTCGTGTAAGGCGTATCGCGAGTGCCTCGCGAGTGACCACCGTTTCTTTTTGAAAAACCGATCGCCGTTCCACGAGTGCCCGTGCTGAAACAGAGATTAACCAGTGCGCGGCATCGTCGACGGGACGACATCGAGGTGCTCCCAGAAGGTGTGGCAGCGTTACCAGTAAGTCTTCGTATTGGTGAATTTGCGCGGTACCGACCATTGCTGCTTCTCCTCGCCTCGGCAGCTCTTCTACACGCTCCTCTTCTATTCTCTATTCTCGGTTCACCCGTCGCGCTTCCATCCTCGATCTTCCCTTCCGCTTTTGTTTTTTTTCACTACCCGTGTCTCTCTCTTCCAACACCCCTCGCAACATCGTTCAAAACCTCCCACTCCCCTTCTCGCCGCGTTACTCTATCTCTCTCTTTATCTATCTCTCTCTCCCCCTTACGCGCGCGCATTGACATATATATTCACGCTTATATATATACACGCGATCGCGCACACGTACACAAGCGCGACATACATAACCGATTCTCCATGAATCTACGCGTCGCATTTTTGCCACGTGTCGAACGATCACACGAAAGTTTCAGCGAATCGATCGAACGCTCGCGAATTCCTTGGCCCTCGAAGCTTGCGACGTTTCTCATTCGGACACGGGATCAACCGTGCGGGATCCGCGGTCGAATCTCTCGCCCGGGGAGATCGAACCGATTCCAACCACCGCTTTCGCGACTTTTGACCTGTTACCGCTACCACCGCGACCACCATTACTGCATCCAACTTCCACCACCGTCGTCATCGTTCACCGCCGTCATTCATTGTCATCGTCACCGTCGTCGTCATCGCCGTCGTCATTACCACGAACGCTGACACAGGACCGGCACTCACGAGCCACGAATACATCTATCGACGCGACTCGCATTTCAATCGCGATCGGACGAATTTTGGGCGACCGGCGTGTCACCCTCCTCGTTTTCACCTGCTCTTTCTAATTCCCTTCCAGGATCTGAAACTACGGCCCGACCGAGCGTAGCACTCGCAATTGGGACGATTTGATTCATAAGAGAAATCGCCCGGCACCCGTTTAGATATAATTATTGAACAAGCCTAAATGAATATGTACAATATGTCGCAAGCCGTTTCGAGTTTCGAATTCCGACGATTTAGCCCTCGGTCAACTCTCTCTCTACCGGCGGTGTCTACGGTAATTCGTTTCGGCCTCTGGATTTTTATTCGTCCCATTTTCTCGCAGGTGTACACCGGCCGATCGATGCACGGCCGCGTATCGAACGTTAGTTATCTATCTATTAATTGTACATACAGGTAGCGGTAGAATTAGGTGTAAACGGTACGCGGTATTTCACGGCCGACGACTGTTTAGCGTGCACGCAGAAACAATGTGCGTGCACGCCCATGGCGTTGGTAATGGGCTCGGAGTTTGCCAGCGAAGGAGATTGAAATCACGTTGAGAACGCGGGCCACGCGACGCGCGGTACAGGAATAAGTCCGGATAAATGGGAATATGTGTATATATGTATATATATATATATCTACGTATGTGGACAGACGATTCGGGATGGGAAGGCGCGGCGAGACGAGGAGCGAGAGTGGGCGTGAAAAAGGCCCGCGGCCTGGTTCAGGTGGACGACGACGGTTCTACTTCCGGAGAGCCTAATTCCGCGATCGCGTGGCCAGCGTCGCGCGCCCGCCCGAGAACTGTACAAAACCATTGCTTGTTCGCGTTTCAGGGGACGCATGCGATCAGGAAAGGGGAGCGTGGCGACGTTGCAGCGTTGACGGTAAATGCTGGGTTCGGTGAATGTTGGAGGGAACAGAATGTCCAGCGAGCAAGCGCGTGCCAGCGCCGTCGCAACCAAAGGTAAGTCGACGATCAGACAGCTTCCGCGGTTTCTCGTTGGCCGCACGATAATTAAACCGTTCCGATCGCGAACGGAGAGAGAAGAGCGAAGAGGGTCTCGCGCGCGCAGGCGAGGGGAGACTCTTAGACAGGGGGCGACAACGGAACGAAAGGGGTTATCGGCGACGCGACTCGCGATCGCGGTTGAATGCTATCCTAGCAGCGTGGGAATCAAGGCTCGCAGAGTCACACCGTGACGTGTATCGGAGAACGATGACGGTGACGGCAGCGATAACGACTGTGTGATAATGATGATGCGATGATCTACCGTTATTAAAAATAAACAACGGGGAGAAGAGGATAACTCGAGAATTCGCGCTCTCCCGGGTTTGACGCAAAAGGATCCGGCTAAGCGGAGACGATTCTCGTTGCTAAAAACGGCCTTGAACGTGGGAGTTAAAGGATCGGCGCGACGCGCCGGACCCTTCGATAGTCCAAGTTTGTTCTTACGGTTGATCGCGAAATCGCTGGCGCGCTCTCAACGTCAACGCGGAGGTTCATTCATCGTTTGGTATATATTTTCGATCCGTCCCGCCTCCTCTCCTCTCCCCTCTTGTCCCCCGATCATACTCGTTGCCATTGAGCCGCCAAGATGAGTCGTACGTTCTCTCGCATAGATCATCGGCGCGGCCCGGCGCGACGCGGGGCCTCGCCGCGATTCAACCGAGGAGGAGGACTGTTAACGCGATCGTCGCCGCTGATTCGGAGCTGAAGCGATATTCGCGTGGTTCCGGGAAAGAGGGAAGCGGCGACGCGTACATCGCGGCGAAAGGTGGAAGGGTGGCACGGGTGTAAAAATAAATCTCGACTCATGCAACGGAGTCCTTTCGATCTGAAATAGATCGTAGATCACCGACCGTCGTTACTCGTTGCTCGCGACCATGATCCGTCGTTCGTCTCATGAACATCGACCACGGGGTAAAGAGGCGCGACGGAGAGGAGGAAGGGTAACGGGAGAGCGAGAGAGAGAGAGAGAGAGAAAGAGAGATAGGTAGGACGGAACGTTTGTTGCACGGTTTCTATTTTTAGACGGACCGATCGAGTATATACGGGCATCGTCAAGGCCGCGCGTTGTGAAACGATTATCGGTGGCACATGTTGCATCCGCGCTACCAACCGAACCGAACCGAATCGACCCGACCCGACCGACCCGACCCGATTCGAATCTCCGTTTTCTTTTCTTGATTCTCCACGATCATCTACGATTCCCGTTTCACGGCTACTGCGTTTCGAGGATGCGACCGGAATCCGGAATCTCAGCTCCTTTTGCTCGATCTCGAGCCGAGGATCGGCGTCGGTAGCCGCGGCTCTCGGGTGATACAATTCGGCACGAAAGCCAGCCGACGACTCCTCACGTGCGACCAATACCGCCTGTACATGTGGGCCAGGGATACTATCATTATCAGAGCGATACCTAGGCCCTTGATCGTCATGATCTTCCGCGCGTCGTGCTCCGGGGCCGCCGTCCACGACAGGAACTCCACCACGTCCTTCGCCATCTGCGACTGGCTAGCCACTGTCCCGTCGTCGTAATCGACCATTCCGTCGAAGAACATCTAGGAAACGAATTGATAAAGAATATGTTCCATATCGAAATTCGAGACGAGTCCTGTACTTGTGCCATCGACGTCAATCCTCCGGGGAAGTAGACGTTAAAGTGCTGAGCTTCTCCTACTTCCACCCCTGCCGGTGGGTCCATCCATCCCGTCAGCAGGGAAAACATAAAGTTGAAACCGTTGTGCCTGGTGTAGACGATGTACGACAAGTCCTGCGGATAAGCTCCGAAGTTCGCAGCCCTCGCTGCCTGTTCGTTCGGATACGGCGGCGGAATGGGGTCCGTCAGCTTCGCCGGCCTCATGTAGAATTCTCCTTGGTCGTCGGGACCGTCCTCTACCTGTTCGATAATCGAGACTCTTTGAATATTAGTATCGTTTCACGTATAGGCATTCGTTAATTCTAGGGACCTCGTATTCGCCGGCGATATCTTTAACCTCCTCCAAGGTGTGAGTGACGTCGACCAGGTCGAGGAAACGAACGTATTGGAGGCTGTGGCAGGTGCTGCAGACGTTGCGATAAACGGTCCAGCCTCTCCTGAGGGCCGCGTGGTCGAACGCGGTGAACGGCCCGTTAAAGGCCCAGGGGTAACTCGGCAGTATCGGTTCCAACCCCTCCGACGCTTTCACCGACGACTCGTTTAAGAAGTAAAGAACCGTCCCACAACTGCCGAATACTCCGGCGACGATCCCTAGCCAGGGTTTCCTCTGCAGCTCCTTCCATCTGACGCACCAGCACGCTCCGGTCTTGTGGTGAAATCGTTTACGCGACAAGAGTCGATTCACTTTACCGATCATCGCCATCATTTTGTCATTCGTCGACGATCGATAAACAGCTCGTCCCTTGTTCGTTTCGTATCTGTTCGACTCGCATTGTCCTATGAGTCGTCGAAGTTCGTTCCTTCGAGTTCGATCTCCGGTCTGCGAAGTTTCCCCGGCTAGATCGCAATGTCATACGGCTACGGCGTGCGCTCTCGCAGAGTCGCAATGCCAGGAATCGGCCGGACTCGCGTCGCATTAAACGCGTAACGATGAAACTCGCCCATTCGCTTCTCGCGGTTACGTAACGTACGAGAGCCGCGCGTTACACAACCTTTTTACAATAAACGCGCCGAGTGTATTTCCGCAACGTTATAAATAAACTACTCGCTTATGCTTGGTATTATGCACGCGCGCGTACATCGTATCGGCGAGGATCGCGCCGAGTCCGACCCGCGCTGCCCCGTCTTAGCGGAAGGTGCGCGCCGATTCCGACGTCTCAATGGGGAGCGCCACTCGGCCCGGGACGATCCTCGAGGCGCGTCCGCACCGCCGCTTTATGAATAAACATATAAAAATACGCCCCGAGTCGTACGCGTGTCCTCTGACCCTTAATAAAAATAATCCACGAGGGTGACTTTAGATATCGTGTGCCGTCTAGGTGTAGGAAGCGCGGGCGACGGGCAGCCGTCGTTCGCCAATCGGCGGGGATAACGGCTGGAGGACGCGGCGGCCGGTGCCAAGGCGAAGCCGCGATAACGTCCGCGGATGATAATCGTAGTGTCCACCGAGCCGATCTAATAATAGGTAGCTGCATATCGATCCGTCACCGCGCCAACCCATTATTCTCGGTGGTATCGTCGCGGCGTCGTCGGGTTGAATCGCGTTGGCCACAGATTGATTCGACCAATTCGAGGAGAGGGACACACGGCGGCCGGGTCGTTATCAAATACCGTGGTGAACTTTCCTATTTATAGCGGGCCGTCGTCGTTACATCGCGGCGGATTAACATTCGATCGACGCGGCGACGTCAGCTCGGACGACTATCGGTGTTCCCCTGCACGAGGAAACGTAGAGCCGTGAGTTTCAGTTCTGGTAGCCGCTGCTGGTAGGAAGTCGTACGATCGAGCGTGCCGCGTTGGAATGGATCGAATTCGATCGAAAGCCGCGCTGCCTTCGTTTCCGCGGAGGCCTTGGCGTCGGGGATGAGAAATGCCGAGCGTATAGTCACGAGTCTAAGGACGGTACCGAGCGCAGAGTTCTGCATGGGCCTTTGCGATAATGCGAATATCATGTATTTTTGCTTGCGGCCCGCGAGTCTACCCGTGACGGCCCGATACCTGAAGCTATAGTCCATTCGCGATGAGCTGCTGGACGCCGGCGACCGAGCGGATTATGTATTACGACATCGCGTGGTTTCACCGTCTCGCTCCTTATTCAATTTCTGATTTACGAGCTCTACTTATGTATATTTATTATGCACACCATTGCAGGATTTAAGTATATGAAGAAATATTCATTATCGCGAATGGACTTTAGCGTGAACGGTCCGCGACTTCAGCTACTCGGGCCGCGAGTGTTTCTTGCTCGTCGAATCCGATGAGAATCGGTAGCCATCGATCGAGGACCGTCTTAATCGAGAGACGCTGATTATCTGGTGAGAATCATGTAACGAATGATATATACTGAACTATTTACGGTATACGAGACTTATGAACGGGGGTGCATACGCAGGTATCCGCGGCGGCAGCGGCTATGACAAGGACCAACGGAACAGGCACGCGCGTAAAATAGTCTGTCGGGTTTATTTTAATCGGCTCCATTTATTTTTGTTCGGCTAGTCGTTCCCCAAGGGTGTTTCCGAGCCGTGATTCGGAGACGCCGGCCCCGCCGACTCCCCCGGAGAACGTTCGGTCCGAGTGCCCCAGGGAACTGCCGCCGGCAGCAGCGCGAAACCATGGGGAGAACTCGGTTAGACGAAGAAAGGGTGGTCGGCTTTCTCTACGGCCGCGGTGGATGCCGCGCGCGCGCGCGCGCGCGAGAAGGAACGCAGAGGACCAGGATGATCCATATATTTGAGATCTATTCAGAGCCGGGGTTTGGTAGCTTGCCAAATCTATTTTTCCGAGCGAAGGCGGGATCGCTTATTGTGCCTGTGCTAATTTCGTCGCATCGTAACGGTCTCCATTCCGGAGGTGTGGGTGGCGCGGAGCTGTGCCTATGCCTACTCGCCACGCTACGTATGTATCTACGCACCTCTCTTCTCTCGTCTACTCGCGCGTCCCGTTCGTGGTGTTACAAGCGTCCGCCGCCGCCGTACATCCTGGAATCTTATTGCGGCGACGATTTCGCCCTCGGGTCGAAACGAGTCGCAAAGCGAGAAAACCTCGTCATCGGTGGCGTAGCGTGATGGAAATGACCGGCGATCGATCTGCACGGCTATTTCTATTTTTATCGCAACGGCCCGTTGCTACGTGGACGTAGGTCGCCGTTTCTTCATAGGTTTAGTTGCTGGCCAATAACAGGGCCTTGACTCGTCGTTCTCTCAGCCGATTCCCTTCTTTCAGAGAACGAGAGGATAGGAAGAGGTGTCGGAAGAGTATAGTGGCTCTCCCCACTGGACGTTAGACTTGGGAGGGCGCGTTCCCGTCTCCCGGACGACGAAACAACGCGGTAGGAGACGGACGGGAAAGTTCGTGCACGCGTAAACCTCGTGGAAAGCTTAGGGAGAGAGCGGCGGCAATCAAAGGAAGGGGTAGTAAACATAACCCAGATTTAGCGAGTGGTGCCGTCTATCCGAAAGGGAGCACGCAGAGAGAGAACCCGATAACCCGGCTCGATAACGCGTTGCAAAACTGCATCGCTGAACATTGATCCGTCTCTCTCCCCTTTTTCTCTTCTCCCCGAGTCTTTCGACACGGTCGTACGGTGGCGTGATATCCTTTCTAATTTCTAAATGCCAACGGAGCGGAGAACTCGAATCCGCCTTGTCGAGGCAACGCTCTCGACGACGACGACGACGACAGCGACGAGTTCCGAGGGAAGAGAAGTCGTTCCGGAGAGGCGACGGTCCCCNTGACGACGACGACGGCGACGAGTTCCGAGGGAAGAGAAGTCGTTCCGGAGAGGCGACGGTCCCCGCGTCTCGCCTTTGTCCCGAATGAGTCATAGAAAAGATCGCTTAGGCCCGTCAGAACGGTGCCAACGCCGGTCCCCCTTTCTCGTCGCGACGTTTTACGACGGTCCGGGACACACGGTTTCGCGATAAGATCGTTCTCTTCCGCGTTGGAGATCGGCGCCTCGTGGCGCCAGCCTCCTCTTCCTTCCTTCCATTCGTTTCTTCCTCCCTCCGGAGGCGAAACGCGCGTACGGACAGGATGAAAGCCGGTCCTCCTTTTTCCTCCTCGTTCCCTCCGTGTTTCCACGTAGCAGCAGTCCTCTTTATATGCTCTCTCTCCCGGGCCGTCCGCGAGAGTCCGATTCCTCTTCTGTATCACGAAAACACGAGCGTCGGACGCGGGGCGGCGCGCACCGAATATTAATGCGTGTTTTTGCACGTGTAGACGTTTATTTTTGCTCGTATTTTTAGCGGCCGGTATTTTCGAACGGGACCGCCGCTATTTTTGTCCTAACACGCCATACGGCGTATTACCAGCCGAGAAAGACCACCTACGAGGCGAATTCTCTCTCCCTGTCTCTCTGTCCCTGCCCCGTGGCCGCGTCCCCCGCGTCCTCGCCCTCCCCCGCGCTCCAGGCCTCCTCCTCTCGTTTCCTTCGCTCCAGTTCAGAAATTCGAAAGGGGAAAACGTGATCGGCGGGGGGTAGGGCGGCAGCGCGTCGCGAGCCGGCGTCGGGGCTTAGGTTCGGGATGTTCGCGTATCGATTCAGCTATTTCGAGACCGGACGGTGGTTTACGGTATAATTGCGCCGACACATAATTAAACAAAGTTACGTGATCGACTACGCAAATAAACGGCGCGCGTCTTTTCAGGTTCCTCCTCCTACGGTTACGTCCACGAAAATGGATCCATTCTTCGCCTCCTGCCTCCCCTTTCTCCTCCTCTGTCTTCGGGTCAAAGGGTTCTATAACTGGAAGAATGAAAACGTTGTTCCGACCGCTCGTCGAAGCAGAATTCTCGCGATCGCTTTCTAAGGAGGTTTACGTAGTCGCGAAGGGCCGCGTGGTAGACGTGGTCTCGGAATGCGGGAGAGGATCGATGAAAGTCGAAAGCCGGATTTTCGCACGTTTTGCCAGCCGGACGGGAGGAACCGTCGGCCACGAATGTGTGTACCGGTCTCGTTCGAGTGTACCCGAGTCGCTATTTCGAAGGGGTGAAAGGGCCGTAGCTAGGTAAGCCGCTAAAAATAACGCCGGTACATCATATCGAGCGGTCGTCTATAAATAGTAGGAAGTGACGAGAGAGACCCTGGATGGATTAGAGTCGGCGGCGCTAACCAGCACGCGCCATCTTTCAGAAAAATTTAAAACACCGCGGGGGTCTCTCTCCTCTCCTCTCCTCTCTTTCCTCGATCCACGCGGCTCGGGACTCGGTCGATCGTAATTAATGGCACGGACGTTCATTGACGATGCGAGCTCAAACGAATTTTACTGTTTCTTATCACCGTCGTTCTCCGTTCATTTTTTTTACAGTCTGGATTTAAACGAACGATTGGCGAACGTCGGTCCGACGATTTGAAAACGTGCTTCTCAAGCCTGTACTTGCCGTCACGAAAAATTGTACTCCGCTTCGCGTTTGAAAAGCAGTGGGAGCACGGCAAACGACTTAAGTCCCATTCCAATCATCGGTCCCGAAGTCTGGGGGCGATAGGTCACAGGACAAGGCATTTCGACTGCTGACGAACGCAAAGAAAATGTTTAGATCCAGGTAGCGACGACGTATGGAAAGTGTTAGCGGTAAAGAGAGAGAACGAGCCGCATTCTTTTGTGTGGGTGCGAAGTCAGTCTCTGCCAATTCTGGGGAAGGATGCGCGAAAAGGGCTTAAAACCGTAGTGTGGCCAAGTACGATCTTTCGTGACGGCAGGTATAGTATTTACTCGGTGCAGCGGGGAGAGTGGCCGCGTCCTCGCGTAACACGAGGACCGTTCTCGCTATCGGTTCGCTCCGGATCGATACGGTCGGGGTTTAGGGTGGAGCGACGAGGAGATGGTCCAAGGAGGGGTGACCTTGCCTCCTATTTTCAGAAGGTAGCTTTCTCGTGACTCGCCTCCTCTCTTTTCCCGAGCAGAACTGGAATCGAAGAAACGCGCGAGGAAGCAGGGAGAAAGAAGACGAGGCGAGGGGGTATCGATCGGACGCGTTCTAGAAAACAATCCGTACAGCGAAATCCCGATCGGTCGCGCTCACTGGTATAACAGCCGTTTGCCCACACGAAACGTTCTCCGTCGACCGAATTCCGACGACCTTTATACTTCCACTTTTTTTTCATCGATTCCAGATCACGCGAAAGAGAAGTGTCCTCGAGGCGAAGTTTGACCGAACGGACTCGGGGTCTGGTCAGCCCGTTAGAAAGAAACCACCTGCCGCAGGCCTCGTCGGTTCGGATAACGGGCCGCGGTTAAAATAGTAAACCCGATCGGCCGCCGATTGATATCCCCGGAAAGTGGACAACTGGTTACGCAATCAATGAATAAACTGCGTCGCTCGGGCAAACTTCCGACTACGCGCGCGAATCACGATGACTGTTCTCCGTTGATAAACAACGAGTTTCGACGCTTGTGCGTACCGATAAACCGGGACACGCCGCCGCCGGTCTGCTCTCCGTTGGCGAAATTTTCGCGCGCGTACGTCATCGGCGGGCGTGTAAGTGACGAGTTAGCGTGTCTGCGAAACGTGGGGTCGACGGTAGGAGGCGGGAGGACCGAAGGGACGAAAGGGAATCGGCGGCCGTCGTCGAGGAAGTAAAAGAGAAAGTGGTGAACGGTCGCCGCGAGAGAAGAGGAAAGGGTTTCGCCGGCGGTTACGTTCGGGGTGCGCGCTCGAGAAACACGAGGCAAACGCGAACGCCACGGTACGCGGCTCACACTGGGTCTCTATAAATAGCCGAGATTCGCGAACCACCGCACGACACCCACTGACAATGAGAAGTTACAATTAGTTCACTCCTGTTGTCTAACCGCGCCGGCGAATTCTCGTCTCGCTCGCGTTTATCTACCGCCGATCATCGATCTTAGATTTAAGTTAACGTTTCTTCGCTCGGTGAAGCGACCGGCTGATTCATTTGATTGTGAGACTGCGTGTGTCCGATCAGTGTTCGGTGTGTGTAAAAATGAAGACGCGTTTGAGAAACGTGCGTAGAAGTCGTGACGGCGGACGTAAGAGGGAACGTCGCGTCCAGGACGGTGCGGCGAGTGTCGACAGTGCGCGACAGTGATTTGGATATTGTCTCAACGGTTGACGGTGGTCCGTCGGACCTTCGCGGCGAGGCAATGACAGTTCTCTCGAAATAGAGATGCGTTTTCGTAATCCGTGGTTACGCGTGCCCGCGCGCGATCCACCGTTTCCCATTTCCCGAATTTCTACGCGTCGTCTCGTTCTACGCCCGTCGGCAACGGTCTCCAAGTTTCGATTTCCCGATTGTGCGATCGTTCCCCGGACGTCGATCAACAACGTGTACAGTGAACGTCGGTCGTCTCCGGTTCGAGGTCGACGATAAGCCGCGAAGTGGATCTCGGATGATGTCGTCGAGTAAGTTTTGAAAATCGTGAGAACGCCCGACGAGAGGTGTTCCCAATTTCGAACGCGTATCATCGGACACCTGTTGTGCCTCGCGCGGGGCTCCGTCCTCATCAATTAAGGCCGAACCGTATAAAACGAGACCCGGGTTAGCGGCGTCCCCGAACGAAATCAGGGTCTCTGTCAATTCTCGCGTCGCGACGCGGCGACCGTTTCCCTCGATCCTGATGCGAGGAGGCGACGGGCCTCGGATCTCTGGTCCGCGAGTGGGCGGCAGAACAAAGAGCGTCGTCGCTCTCGTCTTACACCCGGCCGATACTCGTTATCGTCGCTTAAAAATACCCGCGCGACGAAACGAGGAAGCGAGGGCCGCCGCCGCCGCGACGTAAAAACGTTCGTTGTTCGGCGAAGTGCGAATCGAGTGACCGCGATTCGCGGGTCCGTGCGCGAGCGACAAATAGAAGAAACAGAAGCGGTGGTTGACGTCACCGGAATCATTCGCGCCACTTAGACAAAGTCATGGGATCAATTTAGAAACGCGTACGGTCAAGTACCGCCGCCGCTCTTGTTTCCCATCCTTCCGCAACCTGCGAAACGTTCGTTCGCCGCGAATTTTTTCACGGTCACCGCCGCGGCGCCGAGCCGTTAAAACGCGATCCGTGAGATTCGCCGAAGAGAACAGATGAACTACATACGCGCTCGTCTACGGACGTACGTACGTACGTACGTACGTATGTACATACGTGCTCGTGATTGGTAAGCGGCGCCGGCGATATCGCGTTCGTTACGGGGTCATTGGTCTTCCTTCCTCTTGGTCGTTCTCCGCTCGAGGAAATCGAGTCGGTGTACGCCCACGCGGACTCCCAGACACTGTCGCGATCATTTTTTCCGCCCGAACTCGCGCGCCGTCGTCGCTCTCACAAAGGACACGCACGGAGTCGTGGACCATTTTACAATACCGCTCTTTCTCTCTCTCTCTCTCTCTCTCTTTTCCCGGTGCGTAGCCGACGACGATTGTTTATTATATCCGATCAGAGCGTGGAAGTACGAGGCGAGAGAGTAAAGAGGAGAGCGAACGAGGGAGAAGGAGATGCGTGCAGAGTCGCGTTTAGTAGGTGCGTAGGTATATAAATGTCATCCTATATATAGCGAGCGTTCGTCTAATCTTAGCTAGTCGGCCACCGGCCAGGAACACGAGCAAAAACTTAGTTCTCGTCTCGTTTCGCGCTCACCGTCTCTCTTAGGTTTCCGGTCGAGATCGGCTCCTTCATCTCGATTCCCCTTGGCGCGCCTTGGGATCATGGTTCATCGGACGCAACGCCTCGCGCTGCCAATTTCCCGCTTCACACGTGTACCTCTTCTGCCCGTAATTTCTGATCGGCCACCAATTTCCCTGAACCGATCGCATCGGTTATCCCACTTCGTATCGACGTTCGTGCCAATATCGACAGCAGCGGATCGTTCCTCGACCCCCACTGCTCGCAACGTTCCTAAGACTGCGGAAAAGATCGTCGATTTAAATCTGGAGTTAATTTACGTCTGGTTTGGCGAAATTTAATCGGTTTAATCGATAGCCGAGCTACGTGTATGTATAATTGAATCGGCTGGCAACAGGCGTCAGCGGTGAATCAGTCCGACGTCGGCCTTCGGACGCTATTTCTTTTCCCTTGATAGGAAAACTCGTCCAATAAGATTTGATAGAGAATCGCGGAGTACAGAGATTGAAGTGCACAACGCATCGAGTTACACAATTGCCCCGGGCGGTGTATCTATAATCTCCAATTAAACGACGACCTTGTACCCCGTTGCTCTCGATCACGGGGATCCTCCAAACTTCGACCACGGTCAGACCATATACCGATTCTCTAAAGATCCTCTTAGGCTACACTATAGTGGCTTTCGCAGAAGTTCCATGTTTTAAGACACAACTGTATTATTAATTATCGAAATGTAAATTGTGTAGGAAACAGTATTATCCGTCACACATTGCGGTGCTGTATTTACACGTAATTCGCGTTGGACTCTGCCGTACAGAGAAACAACGTCACGAAAAATTCAGCTTAAGTGATTGACTGGATCTCGGACACGTTTCAGACGCGAGACCGATCTAGATTCATTGTAAATTCCAGTTGTTTACCATTAAAAGTTTTCAAGGTGCGATCGTTCGCGTAGACGACGAGGTATCCTTGACCGTAGCGATAGGTTCGACGTGCACGGTTCGATTAAGGCCGGGAAGGTCGGACGTAGCGATGTTTGGTGTGCGCGTGAATCGGCGAAAGTTGTAAGGGGTCCGGGGCGACGTGGACGAGGACGAGGACGAGGGAAAAAGAAAGAGGAGGCGAAGAGAGCAAAGCGAGCGTGTCGGCCCTCCTCCGCGATTAACCTTGGACTTGACTCGGAGGAATGCAGCGTGCACTGACCTCTCTGCCCGGCTCGGCTTCCCTTGCTCTGAGCCCCGTGCTGCTTGCTCGCACCTTCCTCGCTCCTCCTTCGAGACTCTTTTCGACCCCCTTTCCATCTGATTCTGTTCGATTCGGAGCGCGGCGATCCCTTCTCGGAAAGCGAACGCCGCGGCCCTCTCGCTCGCGTCCCCAATTACCTCGTGGAGGGAACGGATTTACGATGCCTGGTTCTCTGGTTTTGTTTCAGAAGACGTGGGCTTCAGGAGCGTCGAAATCTCGCCCGCGTTTACGCATCTGCCGCACAAAGGTAAGCGTGCCCGCGTCCCGGTGTAAGCACTACCGGCCCCCGCCCGCGGATCGGGACACTCGATCGCACACGGCCGAGAGAAAAACCGAGATAAGTAATTACCGCGCATATAACGCTTCTATAAATAGTCACGGTATCGAGCCACGAGCGACCGTTTAACGATTAACTCCGTCGCCGATTTCGCGGCCGGCCGTTTCGACCGGTAGACTCGGACGTGGCTTCGGCTCCGGGTCCCACGGTTAAATAAAACCTCCTCGTCCGGTCGTCGACAAAAGACACGCGTACCAAAGTTAGCCGGCGCCGAAAATGCTCGGTTTGTACCGCAAACGCGATACGCGCGTACGTACATGTGGACACGTGTGCGCAGAGATGGCCAGGGAGACGCCGGGCTCGCCGATGTCCAGACCGAGAGACCTGGTCACCGGAGTCGCCGGCAATGCGACCACCTTGACATCGAGCGGGTACCACGCGGCGGCCGCCGCCGCCGATCCGGCTCTGCACGGTCACATGTTGCAGCAGAAGATCCTCGAGGTACGTAGGCCGCGGTCCCGATCTCGTTTAGCCCCCGTTCCCCCTTGGAATACCGATTTCAGCCAATGAACTCATGTTGCTATGTTCCCAGCTGGAGCAGCAGCACCAGCTTCAGCAGCAGATCCTGCGGCAACAGTATCAGGCGCAGGAACGACAACTGGCAGAGATGCACGAGCAACAGATGTTCCATTTAAAGGTAAATCGCGAGATCGATTACCATTGCCGGTTCCCCGTTTCTATCGGGGGTTGGCGAATCGAGATCGTCCTCTCTCGTGCGACCGCTCGTCGATCCGTCGTCGATCTGAGTCGAAAGTTCAGCGGAATATTCCTCTCGCGCGTTTGCAAAGCCGATCGATGCGCCTCGGCAGCCGCTCCGTAACCGGAGACGCGTTTGGAGGAATAATTACGTGGCGCGCGTATCTTCTAAAGAAGAGAACGATGTCCTTTCTAATTCCAGTTTCTCGTAATGTAATTGATTCGCCGGTGCAACGCGTCTCCTTCCTTTTGCGCGTAACTTCGACGAGAGCGCGAACGAGAGAGAGAGGCTCGCCGCTGGTAGACGGTCTTTAGATCGTTTTTTTTTTGGCACGCTTTTTGTTGCAGCTTTGGGAACAGAAGCAGGAAGAGCAGAGGCAGGAGAAGGAGAGGCTCGAGGCGCTGAGGAAGAAAGATAAGCACGATCACAGCGCGAACGCGTCGACGGAGGTCAAACAACGGCTTCAGGTACTTTTGCACGAGGCGCGGAGTGGTTCGAAAACTGCTGCTGCGTGCGCGTGATTCGCGTGGGTGGGAAAATTGCCGCGGTCGAATTTAATTCGGGAGAGAATGAACGATGCGAGACGCGTTGCGCCCGAGTCCTCGCTGAGAGAGGCACCTTACGATTTCAGAGCTTCCTCGTGAACAAGAAGCAGAGGGAGGCCGCAGCCGCGGCGAACGGGGCCGTGTCCGGTACACCCGCGTACAGGAGTTGGTGAGATATTCTTCTTCTTATCTTCGCCCTTCCCTCCTCCCTCGGCCTTCGACTCCGTCCCCCCGCGTATATTCTCGACAAGATCGAACGCACGTCAATGTCGACGATCGTCGAGTTATTTTCCCGTCGACGAATCTACTCGGGGCACGCGAGTTCGCGGGCCGAAGCGAAACAGAATTGACTAACGGCCGGAGACATTTTTTGGGCAGGTTGCAGGCACAGTCAGGGGACTCGGCGGCCGCGACGAACTCGACGCACCCGTACCGGATGCCGCACATGCTCCAGGAGAAGTTCGCGGACGACTTCCCTCTTCGGAAAACAGGTACGTGTAGACTCTGGAGTAGCGCGTACGCGCGTTCTCACACAACTGAGCCAAGTTACCCGTGTTGTCGAGTGATAAAGCATAATAAACTTGGTGGAAGGTAGTCTCTCTTTCTATGTGTGCCTATTGTACGATAGTAGAATGGCTAAACTAAAGCATGGTTTTTGCGATCTCCAACCACCTTGCCTGTCGAGAGACCCGATAAACACGCACACGTGTCCCCCCGTTCTTCCTCGCTGTCCCGAAACGCTCGAGGAACGAACCGATCGGGGTCCCGCTCGATCGACGGCGTTCGGCGGAGATTCGAACGACGTCGACCGAGCGGAAGACCGTCTCGGTTCGGTTCCTCGTCGCGTTTCCGTGGCCGACTCCTCCGACTCGTTCCAACTATCCGATTACAACAACGACCAACAACTAACCCTGGCTAAAATTGGCCAGCCTCGGAGCCGAACCTGCTGAAGGTGCGACTAAAGCAACGCGTGGAGAGGAACATGGCCGCGTCGAGAAATTCACCCCTGATGGCACGCCGGANATCGTCTCGTCGCGTTTCCGTGGCCGACTCCTCCGACTCGTTCCAACTATCCGATTACAACAACGACCAACAACTAACCCTGGCTAAAATTGGCCAGCCTCGGAGCCGAACCTGCTGAAGGTGCGACTAAAGCAACGCGTGGAGAGGAACATGGCCGCGTCGAGAAATTCACCCCTGATGGCACGCCGGAAGGACCGCCTACTGTCGCACCTCAAGCGGAAGTCACTGCTAGCAAGTACGTCCCCACGATCGAGCTTCAGTCGAATCGTAATCACGTTTCAATCAAGCCGAGCTCTATTCGCCGAACTCGATTCTTCCTGCGTGAGCATTAGCAAACGGAGACTCGTTGCACCCGTGTTCTCGATTAATCGATTCATTGATTTTTTGCCTTTTTGCCAGTGTTCAGTAACAGCATGTCGTCGGCGATCGTTATCTACCGTTATCCATTAACAACACGCCTATTCGATCAGACGAGCGGCGAACGGATGTCGCGGCTCGATCAGGTTGCTGCGCCGCGTCTCTCTGTCCGCGCGCATCTATCTCTTCTTTTGTGACGCCGTTTTCTGGCCGCGATCTCGACGAAAATAATCGTCGCCGCGGACGACGCGGTGCGCGCCTGCTCGTGAAGCGGAATTCGGCCGCCCTCCGCCGCCTCTCTCTCTCTTTCTTTCTCTCTGTCTCGAATTCCAGTCACCTACGCGGACACGTTGCAGGCAAATCGCGCGCGCGTGCACCCCCGCTCGCTGACCCGACCTTTTACAGATTCTAGCAGCAATCCAGAGTCTGGGCCTAACTCACCGCCTACCGTCAACAACTCTCAGGCGAGCCCCACCGGAGGTGGAAGCGCGGCGGCGATTCAAGAGGTACAGTTACCGTCGATTATCGCAGTAGGAATTCGACACCCGCGTTTTCGTCGTCCTCGCTGACAATCGAAATCTTTTGCAGGAGGCGGAGAACACTGGATACGGTGGCCCGTTGACTAGCAGTAGCCAGCAGGGCAGCCTCTCGGATCTCTCGCTGTTCAGTTCGCCGTCCATGCCGAACATCTCGCTGGGCCGACCTCACGTACCATCGACTTCCAGCACGGTAAGTACCGCGATTCCTTCTTCGACCTTCTCCCGGGGAAACGTTTTCCGACCGTGTCTTCTGTTCGCAGACGGGCACTAAACTGGCGACCGTCTCGGAGGCGGAGGTGCGTGCAGCGTTCACCGCGCGACTGGGGATGCCGCTCACGGGCCAGATGCTACCAGGTACCTTGCCTTTCTATCCGTCGTTGACCGTGATCGAGGGAGCAGACGGCGGCTACGTTCACAAGCATATGCAGAACTTGGAGCACCCGGTGACGAATAGGCAGCACCCGTCCGCGGTTTATCACGGGTCCGCGGCAGGGTCTCCGATCACAGATACGCAAGTAGCGCACGCGAGGCTGCAAAAGGCTGGTCACCGGCCTTTAGGTAGTATGTTCTCTCTTCTTTGTTGCCAGTCGCTTTTCCAGCGCGCGTGCCACGCGCGTGACGGAGCGCGTCGATTCTCGGGATAAACTGTTCACGCTGGCACGCGCGGTCGGTCGTTTGCTCCCCGACCCGCGCCGTTCTCGCACTAACGCGGCCCGTTCGTCGCTTCTTCTTCCTGTCCCGTAGGTAGAACGCAGTCGGCGCCTCTCCCGTTGGGTCACCCGATGCTGCAGGGCGGCATAATCGCGCCACAGACCCACTACGAGGAGTACCTGGCCGAGAAGCAGCTGCACGACCAGCAGCAGGCGCACAACTACTTGAAACAGCAGATCCGACAGACGGTGTTGACCCGAGTCGGTTCCCGGGGCCAAGCGAATCAATTGGATGAGGCGCCCGAGAGCGAGGAGTCAGAGGTGATAGACTTGACCGGGGGGAAGAAGGATCTGTCGGAGGAGAGCGATCTCTCGAAGCAGCAGCGCGACCGGGAGAAGTTCCTCCAGCAACAGAGAGATCTGATGATGAGGCATACTTTGCAGGTGTCGAACGAATCGTCAACGGCCTACAACAGTGGGAGCAGAGGCAGTCAATCGAGCGCCAGACCGTTGTCCAGGGCGCTCTCTAGTCCGTTGGTGCACTTGGGTAAGCGTACTGACCGAAGTTCGAACCGTTTCGTCGGTAAACGTTGGGAAGCAAGGTTTATACGATATGTTGAATTCGATCGCAGGCCCTCAGGCGAATCAAGTCACCGGCGATCTCTTCGCTCGCGCTTCCTCCCATCGACCGACCACCGGCCTGGCCTACGATCTTTTGATGTTGAAGCACGCCTGTGTCTGCGGCGAAACCGTCCGAGGGCACCCCGAGCACGGGGGCAGGTTGCAAAGCGTCTGGGCGCGATTATCGGAAACCGGGCTGCTGCAACGGTGCGACCGGATACGAGCGCGCAAGGCCACCCTCGAAGAAATCCAGACTTGCCACAGCGAGGCGCACGCTCTTCTATTCGGTGAGTTAGCGATCATTCTTACGGATTAGTTGACAAGCGTTGGAACGCGGACGTTTTTGCTATTGATAACGAGCATAACCATCGAGCGACCCGCGAACCAGAGGAGTAAACTGTGCTTCGCTTAGGAACGAATCCGATGAATCGGCAAAAATTGGACGTGTCGAAGCTCTCTCAGCTACCCATCAAGAGTTTCGTGCGGCTGCCCTGCGGCGGAGTGGGCGTCGATTCCGATACGACGTGGAACGAACTGAATACCGCGCCGGCCGCCAGAATGGCCGTCGGTTGCGTCGTCGACCTGGCCTTTAATACCGCACTGGGCGACATTAAGAACGGCTTCGCCGTAGTTCGACCGCCGGGACATCACGCCGAAACCAATCAGGCGATGGGATTCTGTTTCTTCAACTCGGTCGCGATCGCTGCGCGGTTACTTCAACAGAAGCTCGATATACGGAAAATCTTGATTCTGGACTGGGTAAGAACCCGCTCTGTTTTTTCCCTTCCTCGAGTCACTCGCGTCGAGCCAAGCCACGCTGACTGCGTTCTCCGAACTAGTTCTCTTGAAAGTTCTCTTAAAACTTCTCGAGTCGATTCCGATTGACACGGGTGTTCTTCCGTGTGACTCCGTTCGGAACCGATCGCCGGGACGACGCTTCCGCGGGTGCACGCTGCCACTTACTTGTTTATCAACGCGAGGCGTGTCGCTTGTGCTTTCTGTTCAGGACGTTCACCATGGGAATGGGACGCAGCAGATGTTCTACGACGATCCGCGGGTATTGTACCTGTCGATACACAGGCACGACGAAGGTAACTTCTTCCCAGGCACCGGTGGGCCGACCGAGTGCGGCGCCGGCGAGGGATTGGGCTACAACGTGAACGTGGCCTGGTCCGGAGGGTTGAATCCGCCGATGGGTGACGCCGAGTACTTGGCCGCGTTCCGCACGATAGTGATGCCGATCGCGACCGCGTTCGACCCGAACATCATCCTGGTCTCGGCGGGATTCGACGCGGCCGTCGGCCACCCCGCGCCCCTGGGCGGTTACAAGGTCAGCCCGGCCTGTTTCGGGAAGATGACCCAGCAGCTGCTCACCCTGGCCAACGGCAAAGTCGTCCTCGCGCTCGAGGGCGGTTACGATCTCGCCGCGATCTGCGACTCCGCGCAGGAGTGCGTCCGGGCCCTCCTCGGCGACGAGCCGACGCAACTTCGGGAGGAGGAGTTAGCCAGGATACCCTGCCAGAACGCTGTCGACACGTTACAGAAGACTATTGCCATTCAGGTAGGTTCTCGTGGCTCGCCGCTCGGGTTTCGATTCGGTGTATATACGAATCTGTGGTTCCGCAGATGTCGCATTGGCCTTGCGTCAAATTGAACGCGCACACGGTTTCGATGAGCGTGATCGAAGCAGGACAGAAGGAGCGGGACGAAACCGAGACGGTCTCCGCAATGGCCTCGCTATCTATGCAGCAGCCTACCAATCTAACGTGAGTCCGCATATCCGTGCATATCCCCTCGGCTACCTTCTCGCTTCGTTAACGATTAATTATACTTTGTTCCTCGTGGAAACACCAGAACTACCCCAGAACATTCCCGAGAAGTTTCCGAGGAGCCGATGGAGCAGGACGACGCCAAGTGAAGGAAGACGTGATTCTTCGTCATTGGATACAGTCTTGTTCGCGTGATACACCTAGCGCGCGCGAACGAACGACGAGCGGACTCGCTAACCATCGTCGCTGCTACCGACCACGTCCGCTTCCCCACGACAAAGCGGATCGATTCTTGTTAAATCGAAAAGACAGTAGTTTTTAAGTGTTCAGTTTTTTGCTACTCCTTCGCGTTTGCCCTGTGGAACGCGCAGCCGTACGGCCTCGCTTTCTCCCCGGGTCTCATCGATGTTCTCTCTTTCCTTTCTCCGCCGGCGTCGTATTTTCGAAGGGTCGGAATAATCCGGGGTCGTCGCACCCCGGCAGGAACGTGGAGGAAGCAATGCGCTGTTCTAAGCAGCGACGAGGGAACGTTTTTCATCCCTCCCTCGGGCAGCGTCTCGTTCTACCTACGTCAACTTTCTTCGAGAGCGGCATAAGACACGATGTAACATATGCGATGGGTTGTCCTTTCTTCTTTTGTCGCGAACAAAGGCTGGTGTGATTTTTGTGATATTTTGTAAAAATGAAGAAATTTGACGAGCTGTATACGTCAAAGATATATAAATAATTATTCGCGAGAGAGCGTGTAACGTTGTTAAAATCGAGAGAGAATGAGAAGCGGAATGGCGAATGCGTTCGCGAACGTGCGTGTATGAGGGAGAGTAAGAAACAGAGCGAGAGGGAGAGAGAAAGTAAAAGGAAAGATATATAAGTAATCGAAATAGGAGCATTTATTTTTGTGTCGTGCATTTTACGAGAAAAAGGAAAGCGAGTGAATCTGTCGGTCGACAAGTTGTTTCCGCGAATCTGCCGCCGCGTGTTGCGCGTCGATGGTTGCGGCACGCGGATCGAACTGTTATAGAAGTACTCGTGTGGTCTTTCGTGTATGCAGCATGCAAGAGAGAGAGAGAGAGAGAGAGAGGAAGCGTGTCGAGTACAAACAAAAATACATGTGTACTTTGTATGTCTACGTGTCCGCAAGAATCTCAAGTGTTCGTCGTGTATCGTCCCATGTTTTTACCAAAAAAGTTTTTGGAAGCATCGAGCTGCGAAACATTCTCTTCGGTCGATTCGCGTTACCCCTATTTATTTTGGAATCCCTCCCCCGCTCGCAATCACTCATTATTTATCCCGTCTACTGAGTTCTCTCCTCTCCTTCTGTCCCTTCCTTCTTTTTTTTACGATTCCCTGACTCGACCGAACATGACTCGTTTCGCCGACCGATTCCAAGATCTCGCACGGCGACCCGTTACGAAATTGTTGTTGACGTTATTTGCGAGAAAAAATTTATTCGTGTTTCGGGCAAAGGAGAACTTGCAACATTCCGGCGTCGCTTTGTAGAAGAGCGACGCCAAGTTAGGTATAAAGTCGTTGAATTGATCGTATCGTATCACATCGCATCGAGAAACAAAAAGATTTCTAACGTTGATCGAGAGAGAACAGGATTTTATGCGAAATGAAAAACTAAAAAGCTGAAAGAGGTATAATGTAAAAGGATAAAAAACGAAAGAAAAATTGTTACGACTACGTTATTGCACGTGTACGGATATGTCCATATTTGCGTAAGCTTAAATGTATCAGTCATACATTTTTTATGTATATAAATGTACCTCGTAAAGTAATTTTAAATAAAAACTATAGTCATTGTGTTACGTATACCGACGACTGGATCTCTCCTCTCCGATCGTATTCCCTACGGCCGGCTCTATCCCAACCGGAGTGCTGCCGACTGCGTAGGAAACACGACAACGGCCCGAGAGAAATTCGAGACGGGTGGTTTCGTTTTATGTGGGATAGGTCAAGAGTTCGTCTCCCCACCGTTTTCCGTCTTTCTCGAACTCCACAGGTAGGATAGAGCCGAATCATTTCTCCTGGCCGCGATGACACGAGGGTGATAACGCGTCAACGCGTACTCTCTCTCATTTGGTTGGATATCTTTTAAATTTTATTTTCTTTTTTCTCTCTTTTCGACTTTTCTCTATTTTTTTTTCTGATTCCTCCTCTCCTCCGCACAGTATACATTTCTTTTTGTATATATTTTACGTTCGCAATTGCGCCTAAATAAACCTGGAAAACTCGCCACGCTCACTCTGTCAGACCAATTTCCAGACCAATCTATTAATCGTCTACGCTTATAGAGTTTTACATCCGGGAACGATCCGCGAGACCAACGCGTTCCGTTTTATCGCTCGTGCATATACATATGTAAATATATAATAATATATATATATATATATATACATACGCGTATACGTATACATGTACGCACGACCTCGCCGGTTTCTTCGACTCGATCGTACCTTTTTTACATTTATATTATTTATATTTATATATATATGATTCTATATAACATACGTTTACGTGTATGCGTGGATCAATATGTTACACTATGTCGATTATGTTTACACTGTAGAGACTTACCGAGCTATGGAATATTTCTTTTCTCCCACTGGTTACTATGTACAGGATTCCGTGTGATCGAAAAGAAAGGATCTCTTTTTTAAAAAAGAAAAATTGATGGATTCTTGTTGGACGCCTAAAACTTCACACCGTTTCTCGAGACGGGAAGTCATCGTCGAAGAAGTTGACGAAGAGCACGTAAACGAGACAGTTAGAAATTTCAGTGAAAGATTGGGGAGCGATCGATTAGGAACGTAATTAAATTTGTATTTACTCAGCGTCAAAGAAGTCAATTTCGTTCGATAATTTCAATCGCGATGGAAACTGGTACATGCTTTGCCGAGACAGATTGTCTACCTCTAACGTATACTTGTTCGTCGAACGTCGCGCGTTGAGAAAAGACGATACCAACGAAAGAGCGAACGCGAACGTATAAAATCAATGAATCGATCGGACAAGTAGATCATTTCTACGGCGATCGCGCTCGTCTTTTGCAACACATTCACTCTCTCTCTCTCTCTCTCTCTCTACTTTTCCAATTTCGCTCCGAATCACTAGCGCAACTCTTCGACAATTTATAAACTTATACAAAAATAAGTTGCGTCATCGATCACCGTTCGTGACGATGATGAAACTTCGTTTTCCTCCGTTCCTTCCCGCGCCGTTCTTCACCAACAGACGTGGACATCGTATTATACACCAAGTCCCGACGATCCAACGGGCGCAGAATCTCGATTTGTCGCGCAGCAAGATAAATAGGTTCGCAAGATACTTATACGATGCCGCGCGGATTCAGATTTTAAATAGGTACGTACTTCTAATTTTGCGAATATACTCCTATGAAATTACTTTGATCTATCGTTAAACGGTCCCTAACTAAACGTTCGAGGAACGCGGCCGCCTCGTTCGCCCACCAGCGATCCGATTTACTTGGTAATTCGATTACGACAACGAGGCAATCGGTTCCTCCGAACTACAGCTCGATTTTATCGGCTACTTTGGCGATTCTAATACTCTTTCGCGCTCACGCAGCGACGACGTTGCTCGTCTCGGCGTTAAAAAACAAGTGACCTGTTGATCAGTGGAAAAGTAGAACGACGGTCTCCGCGTCGACGAGCGTCGCGCTGCTACGCAGGCAGTCTTTCGAACGAAACCTATAGCGAACGATACAATCGACTGTTCGATCTGACGTCAAACAACCTTCTCGCCGAGATGGGTGTATGTACAAAGTCTCGAGTTGTTCGTGTATAATATACGTTAGGAAACCCTTCGGACGATCATTTCGTTTCCCATCTTATTTCACCGTCGAGAAGTTCTGTTGGGGGTTTTGATTCGAGGATACCCACGTGGTGAACACGTCCCTGCAGTGGCTGACCACGCATTCGTTACTGCAGTACTCGTCCTCCCATTCGCTGTTCGCCACCGCCGGGTTCGGGCACCCGTGGCGTATGCACGCGTTCGACGTCTGTCGCTGACCGGCTATGCTCTGTACCTGGCTCGTCGAGTTAACCACCGGCGGAGGACTCGACATCGAGTCGTTTTTCTGAGGATTCGTGTGCATCATTTGCTGCTGGTGTTGCTGTTGCGACTGTTGGTGCTGCTGCTGCTGTTGCTGCGATTGTTGTACTTGTTGCTGCGACATCTGCTAAAAAATTATAAGTTTCGAATGATTGATAGAAATAGAAGAGTCAGACTCGTCGCTTACCTGCATGTACTGCTGTTGGGACACCTGCTGCTGCATGTGCTGCTGTTGGGACATATGCGTCATCGAAGTCGTCATCATAGTCTGGGAAACATTGTCAGTGAATATTTGAGCCCGACGTCATCGGGGACAGACAACGCGATTCAAAGAGTATAAGTACCTGCTGCGCTTGCTGAGGATTTCCTTGCATGGTCAAGTGATGGGGAGACTTTTTCACCTGCATCTGTTGCGCTTGTTGATGATGTTGAAGTTGCTGCTGATGCGGATGCGTATGCGGATGTTGCTGCTGCGGCGACGGAGGTTGCGGTTGAGGGCTGTACACTTGGTACGAAATAGTTCCAGGCGTTCCGTTCCCAGCGTAATTTCCGTACGCCGCGTATTGAACTTGCTGCTGCGGCGACGGCTGCTGTTGAGGCTGGTGCTGCTGGTGCTGTTGCTCGCTCTCGGCGGCGCCTTTACTGACGAGGGACGCCCTGTACGCCGCGAGCGCCTGGAGATACTCCTTCTTCGCGGCTTCAGTTTTCTTCTTGTAAACCTGCGAGACGACGGAGTCACATCGATTTTATGCTCGTTCATCGGAGAAACCGTAATTTAAGAATACTCACGTTCTTATGCTCTGTGTCCAGTGCGTCCCACATCGAAGCCACGATCTTCGAGACTTCGCCGAAACTGGCGTTCGGATTCTGACCTTTGATCGCAGCCTGTGTGTCTCGGAAGAACAGAGCGTACGCCGAGACAGGCCTGGAAAATAAATCAATGACGCACATGTAACACGAGTTCAAGATCGATATCGGCTAAAACGAGACACTTACTTTTGCGGTTCATTCGGGTCCCTCTTCTTCTTTTTCTTCTGCGACTTTTTCCTCTGATTCTTCGTCCCGACATCGGCCGGTTCTGGCGACGGCCGTTTAATCCCTGTGACCTGGACGCACGATCGGGACTTTATTTTTCAAATTTTTTGCACCGTTCGGGGGAATGCGAATCGAATTCGAATCTCACCATTGCGGAATGGGGAGTACTGTCGTCGCTATCTTCGCTGGTGGTGGTATTGCTCGCTTCGGGGAGAGTATTCTGCTGTATCGCCGACGGACTGCCGCCCGTCGGACTCCTGTACTGCATTTGCTGTTGCATCTGCTGCTGCTGTTGCTGCTGCTGCTGAGAATGTATGTACTGCATGTGCATTTGCTGCTGCTGCTGTTGTTGTTGCTGTTGTTGTTGCTGTTGCTGTTGCTGCTGTTGAAGTATCATCATTTGCTGATTTCCATGTTGCTGTCGCGGAGAATTCATACTCGCGTAAGAACCTTGCGAGCTGTTATACGTCGAGCTGCAAAAGAGTATCGAAAACGGAGGTTTACTATTACGCTCCGGACTGCAAGTTCATCGATTCGACAGGACCGCTCGAACCGCTCACCTGACGCTGATCGGCTGCATCGAGTGGTCCTGTTGCATGTAGAGCGACTGCTGGTATCCACCCGGGTCAAGGGTCATACCGTCCGGCGATTGCTGGACGCTTCCGGTTTGCATCATCTGGGAAACCGATTCGTTGTCGTTGGTACCACGCTCGTAAGCTCCCTCGGCGCGGAGAAAACTCACCTGTGCTTGGTACCCGTGCATCGGATCGTGCTGAGGTTGTTGCTGTTGCTGCTGTTGTTGCTGCTGCTGCTGCTGTTGTTGTTGATGATGATGCTGGTGCGAGTGCGGATGGATCGCGGGTATATCGAAGTCCTCGTCGCCGAAACTAGGCGTGTGAAACGTCTGAAAATCATGCAACATCCTCGTTGACGATCCATTTCGACTCGCAGGCGGCGTAAGTACGTGTACCTACGCGTGGATATCGCGAATCGCCGACATAGTCGCTGGGCCAGCGAGATAGACGAAGAACGAGCGACGTCGTATCGTTTGAAATCCTTTTAGCAATTTATTCCCTTTCGTAGCGAGGAACGAAGGAAAATACATTTGCCGCGCAGCGCGTCGGGCCACGGGGAATAAAAGTTTTTAAATTGGATTTAATAGCGTCAGGAATTTTCCTTTGAAGGAACGTACTTGCCTATTGATCGAGTACACCTCTGCCTCTCTCTTCCCTCGCATCGTTCGCGTTACCCCTTACCTCACGATGTTTCTCTTACTCTATCGTTTCACCCTCGCCCCCGCCTCTTCCTCTCTCTCGCCCCCCGTACCCCTCCCCAGTCGCTCTCTCTCTCTCTCTCTCGGTTCTCTCGCGTCCCGTTTTACCGCGCTTCGTCCCCGTCCCCCTTTTCGCATAGTCCGTGTGTACGCGTACATACCCGTTCTATTTCAACGACTCCTACACCCCCTACTCCCACTCCCTTTCCATCTCCAAATCGACTACGCGCCTATCCATCTTCTTCCTCCACCGGTTTCAAACTTTTCTTTCTCTCTACACCCCTCCCCGGCTGTACAGCCCCCAACCTCATCTGCCCTCCGCCTCTCTCTCCGCCGTGCCCCGCGTACCCGGAGCTCCGACTCCGACTCCAACCCCAACCCCGGGCTCCACCGGTTCCTCGTCCTCTGCCTGCCTATCCGGCCGAACCAAGATAGTCGTATCTTTCCTACCCCGTTGGTTCGCTCTCGCGTTCCTATTCGCTCCCTTCGTTCCCCATGAAGGAAGGGGGCTCTCGCACCCCCACCCGTCTGCACCTGCACTCTCGCAGCACCCACACTCCCGGTACACCCGCGCCCACATCCCCCGCGCGCCCGCCGCGTGCTCGCGGCCAGATACCCAATCGGACCATATTCCTGTCTTCAGCGAATTTCGTTTCGCGCAATCCGTCCCCTGGCCTATACCTTCCTTCTTACTTATTTACCCGTCCCGCGCCCGCCGCGCACTTAGTTACCCGCTTGCTCGCGGTTTAATTAAATCACGGGAATCGTGAGAAAAGTTACCTGATCAGCCATGGCGTAGCCGGTGTGTTGATACGACGTCGAATGATGATGCTGCGGGACGTTCAGCGAAAAGTCGAGACCCTCGTTCCTCTGAAACAGACGAGCACGTCTACATCGATTCATAGGCGGAAGCAGCCTCGGTACACCACCCCCCCGTCGCCGTCGTCGTCCGTCGCTCACGATTCTCTGAAACGCATCACGCTTCTCCGTTTTTAAAACCGGTTTCAATTGACGAACATTTCGGCCGGTATCCTTAAAATATATCTGTCCGAGCGGGCCGGCGAGTACGGCGATCGCCAGATGGGACCCTCGGGCTTAGAGCGAGCCTCGCTGCATCGGGAATCTATAGAGTCAGAATCCCATTTGGCCGACGCCGAGCCACTCGAGGTCCCCGAAGAGAACGCGATATTCGCCATGCGGGACCCCACCTCGGCGCGGCGCGGCCGTATCCCGATTCGCAAAATATTCCGGGACGGGACGCCCGGTCACGCGATCGCTGTTACGTACGCTAAGGACGTGTCGCAACCTTCCCTCTTTTTCCCCTCGTTCTTTTCGAGACTGGACGAACAGAATAAATTCTAGTCGTAACATCGGTTCGCGTACGGCTTCGATTCCTCCGCCCTCGTTTTCTACTCGTCCCTGTCACCACCACCACCACCACCACTACCACCGCCGTCTCCTACACCTGCCCTTAACAAAGCACGTTATTCGCGTTACTCCACGGTCATCGACCCGCGCAACCCGCCTATATCGCGCTGCATACCACCCGATTCGAGAGCTTCTTACAAATTTCCTCCCTGTTTTTCAATCTACTCTCCGCGCCGCGCTCTCCTCTCGAAAACTCGATTTCACGACTTGTTATTTCTCTGTTAATAACCGTTCCTCGCCATCTGCTCCGACGACCCGTCTTCCCACACTTTTCGGGCCAGGTAATAGGGTTGTAAAAGCGAGAAGCGGCTCTGTAGGGTTTTTAATCTGAAGAAGAAAAGTTTTTAGAACACGCGTTAGCTCACAATTCTGGCAAGAGACTAATCGTAAATACTACGTAACAGTAAACTTCGGTGCATACGTTTGTGATCCTTCGCGGGACGAGAAGCCCGAAATCGTATCGGTATTAGGAGAGGCCATCGCGTTTTTCCGCTTTCCTCGCGAACAATGAGCGGTGACAGTTATCGAAATAGCAACAGTCGACGTTAAAAACCTGTTTGAAAACCGAAAAGCTGCACAAAGGATGCAGGGAGCCAGTGCGATAATGAAAGAATGCTCAAGGCGAAGAGAGAAGAAAGATGGTAACGTGTACGACGTTGCTTTTTCCAACAGAAGTAACAGCAGGCAGGCAGGCAGGCAAGCGGTCAGGCTGGCAGGGAGACAAGCGAGCAGGTAGGTAGGTAGGTAGATAGGTTGGTAGGTAGGTAGACAGGTAAGCAAGCAGGCAAACGGACCGAGCAGGTAGATGTATAGGTAAGTAGACGATGATGGCGAGCAAGGAAATTCAAATCGCGAGCAACGAATAAAGTAGTATCTCACGACGCTCTAACAAATATTTCTCTCTCGTCGTCAATTTCTCGTATATTCGCCTGCATTCTCTATTTGTTACCGAAGAACACGTCGCGAACAAAAATAAATCTCAGAACTATATGAAATTCGAACGATGAGACGCGAGAGGTATTAAAAATTGAGAACGCGTGAAAGGACGGAGTTAGTAAACACGGGGAAGAGGAATCGAATGAAGAGAACGGCGGCCGTGACAAGAAACAGAGGAGTAAAGCGAAAGCGAGCAGAGATCCGATAGATATACACAAACGAGTCTCTTACACGGCGTAAGTAACCGATGTTAAACCTGTTCCCCGTCCCAGCCCCTCTCGCCGACATCGCCACCATTTGTAATCCGCGTCTCGTACCCTTTCCATTTTCTTAATCCCGGTTTTTTTTCATTTCTTTCAACAGACCCGACTCCGGGGTACCCATCGTTCATTACCATCCATCTGCTCCGCCAAAAAAATCTACCGCACGAACGCAACGTTCCTCCGTGTCGTTGTTTTCCGATTTCTCTTTCAGTATAAACAAGTAAGCAGGCATACGTAAATTCTACTCTCCTAGCCGAAGAGTCCCGTTTGGCGAAAGTAAGTAATCATGATAAACAGCCGACGCTCCTTTATTTAAACGGCGTTATAGTCGATTGACCGGATCGAATCTGTAAAAACGAATCGTAAACGAAAAGATGCGTGATCGTTTTCTGAATTCAACAGTCAGCCAGCGTTACTCGCCGAATCGAATCGAGGCTCGGGGGTCGACAGATGGCGTACCTGGTTGAATATGTCCTAAGAGCAAACAAACGATTAAATTAAAATCGTAATCTCGGGACGATCGTGTTTGCTCTCGTTTTGTGACTCGGCGTGAGAGAAAGTACGATTAAAACGAGCGAAACGTGCTCTTCGCCGTAATGTAAATCGTCGCCGACTTACCGATGAGTCGAATCAGCGAAGCGTCGCCAGGTTACCGAACACACGTGCACACCGATTTAACGTACCGCGTGTTTTTCTCTTCGGGATGCGATCTCCTTTGTTCGAAACGACTCGGTCAGCGAGTCGAAACAACGAAAACTGTAGAAGATCGAACGAACGGGAACTTTTAAACGCGATCCTAAGGTCTTCCAGGTACAACACTTTCCGACACTTGGCTCTCTCACATCACCACACGGCCTGGTAACGTTGAACGTACGTCGACGAACGGGCTCTATCCTGACGCAACGCGACTCAACATAAATTAATTTCCAAACGCAACGAAACACGAGTCTCGGTCGTCTCGTGGCGTAACTGGTGACAGCGTGGCAAAAACGATACGCGCTCCTCGCGGTGGCCGGCGCGGGAATGATTCAAGGAGGTTCGTTTTGTGCCACGGTCCCGTGGTGGGGATGGACACGACAGGGGAGTGGACGCGCGCGCCTCCACTCCTTCCAAGTCTTCTATACGTGCATTACTAAATAAATAAAGAGGATACATACAATCGCGATATGACTCGCGGAAAACTATAAACGCGACGAGGAAGCAAAAAATCAATTGGACGAGAACGGCCCGGGGAGCTGTAGCGTTTCGAAATGGGTGCGTCGCTCGTCGTTCCTGATATCTGAGATTGATGCACGGATTCTGTGTATGTATGTACACTCTCCGCGCCGTATGCGTGAAGTTTGGAACGTATACAATCGGATATCTTCGATCCCGAATCGATATCGGAACACGCATCAATGTTCAGTTGGTTAGAGTCGTCGGAAAATATTTCGCGTCCGTATCATTCAGAATTAAAATTAAACGGGTAAAATTAGTGTTCTGTGGCCCAGATAACGCGCCGCGAACGTTACGCCGCGGCTGACAATGAGAAGAAACGGCTCGCTTCTCGGCTCGAAAGACGTAGAGGGGCCGGGGAATAGGTATAGGGGACGGGGCCGAGGGAAACAGGATTGAAATTGAAAGAGGCCGGTGGTGCAACCGACGAACAGAGGACCGCGACTCGCGGCGTACCTATGACTCGCGCGCAAACCATGACGAAACAAACTTTCCTCTTGTACGTAACGAGATCGAATGCTACGACGATGTTCCCCGATTTCGTCCACAGGTGAGAAACGAACAAGTACCCCAATAACAAACCGTAAACATAATCCGAATCATATGCTCTCTCACATACAACGACGGATCGAATCGTGTCAATCTGATCTGACCGCGTCTCTTTGTCGCTAATCGTAAAACACGATTTCGATATAGCCGAGTTACGCGCGTAGAAATCATGTAAGTACACGGTTGCTTATGGTCGCAGAAATGTCGTCTAGCTATTAAACGCGCGTTATCTACCGATACTCGGTTAGGTGCTCAAATATTCGAAGAAAGTAGGACACGGCAGCGATGGTAACAGAATACGGCGTGTAGCAGTAGCTCGTGGGGAACCGGCGGCCAAGTTTATAAAGAATCGGTAAGATTCTGGCGAAAGGTAGTCGTAATTTCACGATCAGTGGCATTCCGATTGCGTTCGCGTGTTTCTATATCTCTGGCACATTAGTTATTTTAACGCCGGAGGCCATTGCGCGATCCGAACACGATTCTCCTATGTTCCAAACGAAAACTACGATTAGCCGCGAACGGTTTTCGCCAAAGGAATTGCGTAACCGCGAACGTAGAAAGCGAGAGTGTAAGAAACGAGAACGGAAGGACGAAGGGCAGGCGATAATTGATATGTTTCTGTGTACCAGGTATCGTAAGGAGGAGAGTTGTTATAGATCTTTGTTTGAGAAAAAGTTCGGGGAAGAATCAGAGAGCAAAGAGGTTTGGTAAAGAAACCACACGGTCGTGGCGGCGGTCCGCCGCGGCAGCCGAATCGATATTCTCTCGCGGGACGGTCTAGCCTAGCCTCGGTGCGCTCCACAAAAAACTGCCGAGACAAAACGATCCTTAATCGCGTCCGTATATATACGACGTCCGCGTCGCGGACGCTAGAAAAAAATTGATCTGAACTCGTGGCTAAACATCAGCATGCACATATTTAAATACCGCACGTACACGGTCAATTATCTACAACGTTCTACTACGTTCTAGCTACGTGACGGTGCATGCATCACCGCGCGTATCGCTGATATGGCCGACGTCGGAACGGACCTTAAATCATGCATCGGCCATGCGGAAATCGGCTGCGAGACGTTATTACCGTTATTACCGTGGTCATACCCTGGCTCCTTCCAAGATTCATTAAACACGCTTTTCAACGTCTCGGGCAAATGTTGATTTTACAAACTTGTTCGGGCGAACGTTTACACAGCTGATTATCGCCCGAGGTCTGTCGCGGTACAGAGATTTTCTCTTTTTGTCGTTTAACATCGATTCGACTCTTTTTCTGCCATATGTTTGCACTTTCGCGTATTCCCCACCGCCGGTACTTGTTAGTCGCGAAGAACGGATCCCTTCCACCCGGGGAGCCCTCCGCGTTCCCGGCACACCGTTCCATCTTTAACCCGTGCGTGTGCGTCGATTCGCATTATCGTCGACGGTCTCTTAAACCGGTTTTACTTATTACGCGAGCGTCCGCTTATCTCCCGTAAATCTCTTATTACCAGTCACGGTAAGCGAGCGTTTCTCCGTTCCCGCGACCTCCCCTTCTACCCGCCCGTTCCCTCTTCGTTCGTTCTAATTTTTTCCGACCCATTCCATCGGATATCTACGGCCCGACCCACAACAGTGTACCAACGATATCTCTGCGAAAATCGATCTACTCCTTCTAACGATCTCTTAACAATCGCGCAGTTCTTCAAGCGCCGATTTCCATAGATTAATAGAGGCTTGTCGCAGGTAAAACTGGAGGACGGCCACGAGGAAACGGGCTGCCACGAAGCGGCGTACATTACATGTGAACATCCTTTAACGGTTCAAGGATGCGGCGTCGCAGGTTGCGTGGAAATGGGTGAGATCCGTCGTGCCCCGTGAACCGAAATAACTGACACGGGTCGCACACTCTCGCCGAGCGAGAGCGAAACGTTTACGGGACGAATTCTATTCGGGTGATCGGAGGAAAAAAGGGGTGCGCGCGGCACATGACCTTTTGACCACGGGGAATTCCTCGGATAAACGAGCTTTTCGCCGTAGACCGTGCGGCCAAGAAGGGAGCAACAAGTGTGAATCTTGTCTACCCTGCGGATCGGACGGTTCTTAGCTTTCCTCTCCGCTTTTCTACACCTTTCCCGTTTTCCTTCCCTCTCGTTCACCCTCCTGCTCACGGCGTCTATGACTCCGCGTCCGTTTCACCATCGCGCGCGCCCCTTCCCTCCCTTTTTTTACCCCACGCCGTCCATCCCCTCGCGTCCCGGGGTACACGTACACCGTCTTTCCTCGAACGCGGTACAAAATGCCCATCGAGAGCAGTCGGGGGATAAAAAGCGCATCTATTCGAAAATAAGAGCTCGCGTCAGCTCCCGCACCTTTATCGGCCCTGGTACAAAGGTGTATAAAGTTTGCTGGTCGAACAGTGACTCTCGGCATCTAAGGAATTCGCAAACGCACGGTACATATGTATATATATACGTATACGTGCATGCATGTATGCACGTACACCGAGGCGCGGAGGGAACTCGGTACGATACTCTGAAATGCTTATTCACCGCTACGGAATGAATAATGGACTGCTAGCGAAATACGTCGAGCCATAAATATTGTATCTGGAACACTGTATAGACACAGGTATACATACATCCATACATACATACATATATATATATAGATATTATATATTACCTGTATCGAATGCATTATCTAGATCGCTCTCTGTTCTCCGTTCTGCTATTTCCTATCTGATCAAGATCGTTGCCATGGGAATGTGCGTATACGACCCTCGATCCCTCGCGTTTTAGATTCGACGAGATTCTTC
The DNA here is from genome assembly GCA_019453355.1 of Ceratina japonica. NCBI lineage: Eukaryota > Metazoa > Arthropoda > Insecta > Hymenoptera > Apidae > Ceratina > Ceratina japonica. Next base: position 77,390 of record SMSR01010395.1, read on the forward strand.
GTACCAGATTTTCGAGGCAATTATTGTACCGATCTCGAGTACGCGTTTGAGAGCGGGAGGGAAAAAAACTGGAGGAAGGGGAGAGAGAGAGAGAGAGCCACGCGAGAAACGTAATCATTTGCAATCCCGCGTAGAACCGCTTTGAAACTGTACGAAGGAATTTATTAAAGTTTGACTAAGTCGCTTTACAAAGTTTCATTGGTGCACCAGAGTACTCGGAGGAGGTGTAGCGGCGACAGGGCGACGGAAGGTAAAGCAGGCAAGCAGGCAGGCAGACAGGCAGGCAGGCAGGCAGGGCAAAGCAGGAGAACGGAGCCGTGGTAGCACGGAACAAGGAAACGGAGGGGAATCATCCTCTGGAAGAAGCGGGACCGAGGTGAACGTGGAGGCGGAGGCGGTCGAAATGGACGAGGAACAGTGGGGGTGGCGGTGGTTCACGAGAGGGATGAGAGGAACGGTCGGAAGGAGGCAGTGGGTGGTCGTCTTGTCTTAGGAGGGGCGGAGGGGAACAGGCGGGGGAAGGGGCAAAGTTACTTTCCCGGAGAAATAAAAGTTAATGGAGTTCCCTATCCCCTCGTCCCACCGCCCTCCATCCCATCGCCTTTTTCTTCTCTTCCATCTCTTCGCCGTCGTACAACTTTCACGAAAGTTATTATATCTTAATTTACTATCGAACATTATCTGAAATTTCTTCAACGTTTCCGTTTTAATGCGCCGGGGAACACCGAGAAGGAATACAAGCTCAGCCGGCCCTGCTGTTCCTCTTCCCCCTTCTACTCCTCCGCGCTACACCACGTTGGTTCGCTTTCGTCGCTCGTAGAACGAAACGAAACGACCAATTTCTTAATTCCATCGCGAGATCGCGTTCAGTCGACTACGCGTTATCTAAACCCGTTTGCATCCGGAACCATGCGTGCGCGTTATCACCGGGCCATGCCCGGCGTGCCGCTCTTATCGCCGAGATACGGATTAAGTTTTCTACACTTCGTCGAATGCACAATTCAGATTGCGCTCGGTACGCGCGTGTGTGCGTATCGGTAACAATTTTTAATACCTAGTGACACACGCGTACCACGAAAAATTTGCAATTTCGCGATTGCGTCACCGTCGTTCCAGTTCGGAGCGACGGCGATGTGTCCCGGGCCGGCCGGCCGGCCGCGTCAAGTTGGGCAACGTAGGTGTCAACGACCTTGCACAGTCAATAGTAAAGAATTTACTTATTTCACTTTATCGTACCGCGTCGTATTACTTACAAACTGGTTTCTACTATAATTCCGATATCTCTAATATTCCCCCCGCCGCCGCGGCCGCCGCTCCGCGCTCGTCCCGCGCCGCCTCCGTCTCCGTCTCCGTCCTGTCCTCGTCCCCGTTCCCATCCCCGTCCCCATTCCCTTCACTCCTTTTCCTTATTCCTCGTTCCTATATTCCGTCCTTTTTCCCTTTCTTTCCCGGCATTTCGTCTTCCAGGCCACCCCGTCCCGCACTTTAATTTACGACCGTAAGTTGTAATATTTGCGCCACTATTGTATGATAATACGTACAGCAAAAAATATGTTAATGGTCGCCATAAAGAAGATATACAGGCATATGTATGTACAGCTGTATCCCATTTCACGGACGCATACGTGCACGTGCACGTACACGTACACCCCGGCATGGAAACAGTCACGCTCCTCTTTCAGCTCTCGTTTCCTTTCGAAATCGGAAGATCCCTTTCCCCCGTCTCTTCCCACCCCTTTCATCCCGTTGTTGCTCCGTTATCGTTGACAACAATTTGACGGAATTCCGGCTACTCTTTTTTTCTTCGCCGAGCAGAGGTTTCGCAATCTCTTGTATTCCTTGCTCCCCTCTCTCTCTCTCTTTCTCTCTCTCGCGCGCTCCTCCATAACTCGAACAATTCCAATAGTCGTTAATCTGTCGGGAACTTTCGGAAAACTTGCCGTTATTGCAGGTATAGGGGCGGGTCCGTGCAAGTAGGATAACCGGAGAAGTGGAAAGTGAAGGAGGAGAGAATAGTAGTTGGAGAGGAACCGGGACGAGACGAGACGAGATGAGATGAGACGAGACGAGATGAGATGAGGTGAAACGAGAGGGGCCGAAGAGAGGAGAAAGACGGGCGAAGAAGAAGAAGCGTATTTGAAGGGAGGCCGAGGCGCGGGAGGCGCGGGAGGAGGTCGGCGGGGACGGGGAGAGGGTTGGGAGGGCAGATTCCACGTGGAGATGCGACTCTAGAAGAGTCGAGGGAGAATGGGAATGGGAACCGGTGTGCCGAGGTAAGTTAAATAAACTTGTTTAGTTTCGCGGAAACTTCTGCCCGGCCATTGTATTCGACTACCTCGGCAGCCGAGTTTGCTCCCGAAACTTTCGAATACGAACGAACTCGGTTCTCCGTTACGCTTTATTCGCTTGCTTTACCGAAGTCTTCATCCACGGTTAGTTACTGTTCCCTGGCATCGATATATCCTTCCGATTCTTCTCCGCAGCCCGACGCCACGTCCTACGAGGGGGTACAGCCGGTGTTCGAGCGGGCGTCGAACGTCGAGATCCGAAATCTATGGATTTGGTCCCAAAGCGAGATGAGTCCGTGCCGCTTCTCGCCTCGTCCGTGGTCACCCTTTCTCGCGCGGTACAGATTACGCGGAAAAGCGAATCGGGCCGGGAAAGAAAATCGGACAAAATGCCCCGCCGCTAGTGTGGCAGGCAGACCGAATGGCTTATTGATTTAACGAGAGAGAGAGAGAGGGTTCGCGGGTGGCTAGGTTGAGACTACGAAGAGGGTGCGGGCGCCGGGGAGAGGCAGAGGTACGGGGAACGCGGAATGAGGTGGTGGGGCAGGGAAGAGGGGCAGGTTCGCGGGTTCGCTGGCTCTCGCGAGCTCGGAAATCATGGAAAGGGTAGAGGAGCAGAGCGAAGGGGGCGCGAGGCAGGGTAGGTATGATAGGGTCGGGGGTCGGAAAATAAGGGACAACGGGTACGGGCGAGGGGATGACGAGGGGCGAAGAGAAACAGTACCAATACTCCGACGGAAAGTACATCAAATTATATCCTTATAGCGCAATTCCTTTTACAACGATTCTATTTGCAGGTAAGCGAATAGAACGTCGGAACGCGCGTGGGTTTCTACTATTTGTACAATGATTATTGGCTCGGTGCAAGTGCTCGTGCCTGACTCGAACCGAGACCCGATACGTGACAGCCGAAATGTTTGGAAAAACTGGTCGTCTTTATCGTTACTAACTTCGTACTACGCTCATCCCTGCCCGACGATTGTCATTGCGTCTCGTGAAAATCGGTTGACAGACCCGTAGATGCATATCGTAGCGAGACGAAAGGCAGGGTGATTCAACGAGCGTTCTACTGCGAGCGGTAGGATGCCCGAATGGTCATTGGCCGATCAACAAGTGGCTCATGATTTTGTCAGTGGCTCTGCGACCGACCCTGGTCCCGGCCCGTTCCCGTTCCCGTTGCCTGACCGTCGTCCGATGCGGTCTGCCACTGAAACACCCCCTACTACACCCACCCCTTCCCAGCGTTCTATTAGCGAAAATCTCTCTCTCTCTCTCTCTCTCTCTCGGTTAATACACCGAAATAATCAAAGCGATTCGAATCTTGTACGCGATCATACGACACACTTTCTCCACGAAATCTACCAGCGAAAGAGAAAGCACCTTGATCCATTTTCTACTTCCGTCCGCCTGATTTTTCGACTCGCTCGGATTAGTTCGAATAATCAAATCGAGAAACTCGTAACACCGTGAATTCGCCGCCGGGATTCAATTTCGAATTTGTCGATCCCCGGGGCTGCGGGTTTCATCATTCGCGGGGGACCGTCGGGCGAAAAAAAGAGTGCGAATCGATGGGAAGAGAATGAGACGCGCGCTATTTATTTTCATCAAATAGCCAGGCTCGGAATCAAACGTTGCGATAAGCGAATGCAATCATCGCTGTTCGCTCAAAACGAATTTACTTAACGCGCTTCAGCGATTACGAGGATTTCCATTTTTGCTGCACGCCGCCGCGACGATACATACATTATATGTATGTAAACGTTCCGCTCGAATCCCTCTGCCCCTACGCGCATGCATATACACGCTCTTCTATNATTGGCTCGGAGCAAGAGCTCGTGCCTGACTCGAACCAAGACCCGATACGTGACAGCCGAAATGTTTGGAAAAACTGGTCGTCTTTATCGTTACTAACTTCGTACTACGCTCATCCCTGCCCGACGATTGTCATTGCGTCTCGTGAAAATCGGTTGACAGACCCGTAGATGCATATCGTAGCGAGACGAAAGGCAGGGTGATTCAACGAGCGTTCTACTGCGAGCGGTAGGATGCCCGAATGGTCATTGGCCGATCAACAAGTGGCTCATGATTTTGTCAGTGGCTCTGCGACCGACCCTGGTCCCGGCCCGTTCCCGTTCCCGTTGCCTGACCGTCGTCCGATGCGGTCTGCCACTGAAACACCCCCTACTACACCCACCCCTTCCCAGCGTTCTATTAGCGAAAATCTCTCTCTCTCTCTCTCTCTCTCTCGGTTAATACACCGAAATAATCAAAGCGATTCGAATCTTGTACGCGATCATACGACACACTTTCTCCACGAAATCTACCAGCGAAAGAGAAAGCACCTTGATCCATTTTCTACTTCCGTCCGCCTGATTTTTCGACTCGCTCGGATTAGTTCGAATAATCAAATCGAGAAACTCGTAACACCGTGAATTCGCCGCCGGGATTCAATTTCGAATTTGTCGATCCCCGGGGCTGCGGGTTTCATCATTCGCGGGGGACCGTCGGGCGAAAAAAAGAGTGCGAATCGATGGGAAGAGAATGAGACGCGCGCTATTTATTTTCATCAAATAGCCAGGCTCGGAATCAAACGTTGCGATAAGCGAATGCAATCATCGCTGTTCGCTCAAAACGAATTTACTTAACGCGCTTCAGCGATTACGAGGATTTCCATTTTTGCTGCACGCCGCCGCGACGATACATACATTATATGTATGTAAACGTTCCGCTCGAATCCCTCTGCCCCTACGCGCATGCATATACACGCTCTTCTATGCAATTTCAATATACGTTTTTTTTTTTATTCTTTCATGGACGGCAGCTTCGCGCTCGAATAGGATTGTCAAAAAAGAGGCGAGGTACGCCCCCGTGAACGACTGGTGAGACGCCGAGACCTCCGAGCGATAGAAATGAAAAGAAGAAGCATAAAATCGGGACTACTTCTCGGCTTCCTATGAAATTCATAGCGAGGATATATCGGAAGATACCATTGTTCGAAGTTTACCATCGATCTACAGTGCGACAGAGCAAGCAATAAGCATCCCGTTCGAGGAAACTGACCTTGTAGGAGAACTGGTCGAACATTCTGCATACGTCGACGTCGTTGCCAAGGATCGTGTAACCGGCGTCCATGCTGTCCCGACGTTTCTTCTCGCTGCCTAGAACGAGCCTTCCGTCAGTGAAAATTCTCCATCGATGGATGGTAAGTGAAAAAAAGAAAAACGGCCCGGCGGCCGAACAGTACCGAACAGACTGATCGCGATGGCACCGACTATCCCGTCGCTCATCGTCCCCCCGTGACCACCGCGTTCCTTGCTACCCTGCTTCTTCTTCTTCTCCTCCTTATTCTACTTCTTCTTCTTCTTCTTCGCCTCCCGGTACCTTTGCTTCTTCTACGGACACTAATAATCTCGTTTCCTCCGTTTCCTCGACTTCTTCTTCTTAGCCCGACGAGAACAGTTTAAGCAACGAGTCACCGGATCGAATCGATCGGTCGATCGAGCGCGTGTACACTACACCGACGTCGTACGGTGCGCACGTGCCACTTGGAACCTGATTCTAGCATCTACCCGTGTTTATCCACTGCCAGTTCTCCGTGTCTCGAAGCGAAATCGAATTTGTGCCCAAGGCTTACTCTCCTGAACGCGCGTCCCAGTCTCGGGACCGTACACGCGAGCCTTTTAACCGGACGACCGGGTCGCAGAGGAGCATAACGCGCTCAACGTCTCGTTGAATCTTCACGGAATCCTGCCCTCCGATTTATCCACGACTGCCCGCCGCCTGACTCGCTTTCTTATACGGACACAACGGAATATACTCGGTACTCGGCGTGCACGTTGCCTCGACGACGTCCAGAGCTAGCCCGACTCGGTCGCACTGAATCTCGGTATACACCGATCACGATTCGGCCGTGGCGAACCCACGGGGAGCACGTGCTTACCGTGTTATGCAATTTCTCGTTTACGAACGGAGCATGGAATATCTATTACTGTTTAACCAGCAAAGACCGAGCGCTCGGACCGACTGCGCGCACCGGTAGTTACTCGGTACCGGCTAGGCTAGGGGAACGTCGGCGCTGAGAGCGAAAGCACCAACGAGGACGACCGTGACGTCGGTGCCGCCGCCACCGCCACCACCGCTGCCACTGCCGCCACCGCCACCAATCTCTATATGTATATGTATATATATATACGTATGTACATATCTCTGTATGTACCAGCTATCTGCTAGTGGATGTAATACTTTGCCAAGTGGGGGTGAAGATGAAACGGTAGTGGAGGTAAACGGTGACACTACTCCGTGTCTCCTTTTATTCCTCTGTCTTTCGTCCGTTACAATTCTCTTTACCATTATTCTGCGTCACGATTATTTATCCGTTCGCTAAGATCCCGAACTACGAATCTCCCGATGCATGAATTCAGTTCAGACGAGGATGTTGATGAAACTGAATCCTCGTCGAAGCGATGTGACTCGGCTAGATAGAAATGGTAGAGCTCGTACGAGTGTCTGTTCCCCTTTGAAACGAGCTAGGAGAAATTACGAAATGTATGATACCGATCAGGGATTTAACTTGCCCACTTTTTAACGAAATTCGTTGTACAGGATTAAAGTTCTCTGCCCGAGGCGGCCGTGATTAAGAGCCGTGGCTCAGGACGTCCTGACGTTTGTTTGATCGACGTTTCTGCGCCGAGGTCGATCGATGGGGACGTCGGCGATCGGCGTCGGTACGCGAAGAAGCGACCCGGGTCAAAAAGCAAATAGAAATTGCGGATTGAACGCGGGTTGAACGGTCACGTGGATCGCACGTGGGTTTCATTCATGAAGGTCCCGGAGGTGGCGGCGTCAGCTGTGGTAACGGTAGTGGTAAATAGCGGCCGGTGGTGGTAGGTAATGGCAAGTAGTGGCAGACACATAGTGGTAGTGTAGCGATTTCGGTTTCGGTACGGTGGTGATGACCGAGTCGCTAGCTGGGTTTGTGGTCGTAAGTAACGCCGCTATCCACGCGAACCTTACCCATTGTCACGGCTCTTCAACCATCGCGTGAATCGCCGTTGTCACGCGCTTACCTTCCTAAGAAATAGGCGTCAGAAATAGACGGCGGATTTTTATACGAAGATTTAAGATAGTTAAGAGAATGTCGATAACCTTTGTCACTTAAGGATCGCTATCTACATTCTTTGTTTATATTTTGTAGATTATCCAAAAACTTCCGTTACGTTCAGTTGCACAAGTGCATAAAATCCGCAGTCATGGAACAACAGCGAGGTACTGTGTATTATTTGAGATTCTACGTATACACAACGTACTAACGTCTCAGTTTGTCAATGCTCTATTTATTACTATCTTCGGGTCTCGCCCCAAGTCGTAAACATTTGCATACGCACGTGATCGTTGTCGCATTGGAATATCTTTCGTTGTGCGTATAGATCCAATGCTTTTTCGATGTATCATCTATTTCGTAGAAGTGCCTACGTAATGACGCTGATATCACGATATACATATAAATGACGATGAGTCGGTGCTCTTCGACGTTGACCAGGGCTTAGCATCGATCGCATCGATTCGATGCCGGGGATCCACGAAGGAAGGCGTTTTGGCACGGGCCGGTCCTCTGTCTCCTCTTCCGCCGGACGGATGCGAAAATTTCTCTGTAGAGTTACCTACTCGATTCTCCGTGAAAGCATCGTACATACGTTTAGATTTCCGAGTGGTCCGTCGTCGGGCGCGCGCATATCCCACGGGAATCAATATCCGCGTGTTCCTCCGCTTCCTCTCCCTTCTTTCCCTGGTTCAGTCTTCTCGTACTCGTCCTCTCTTGGTACNGGATCCCGAACTACGAATCTCCCGATGCATGAATTCAGTTCAGACGAGGATGTTGATGAAACTGAATTCTCGTCGAAGCGATGTGACTCGGCTAGACAGAAATGGTAAAGCTCGTACGAGTGTCTGTTCCCCTTTGAAACGAGCTAGGAGAAATTACGAAATGTATGATACCGATCAGGGATTTAACTTGCCCAGTTTTTAACGAAATTCGTTGTACAGGATTAAAGTTCTCTGCCCGAGGCGGCCGTGATTAAGAGCCGTGGCTCAGGACGTCCTGACGTTTGTTTGATCGACGTTTCTGCGCCGAGGTCGATCGATGGGGACGTCGGCGATCGGCGTCGGTACGCGAAGAAGCGACCCGGGTCAAAAAGCAAATAGAAATTGCGGATTGAACGCGGGTTGAACGGTCACGTGGATCGCACGTGGGTTTCATTCATGAAGGTCCCGGAGGTGGCGGCGTCAGCTGTGGTAACGGTAGTGGTAAATAGCGGCCGGTGGTGGTAGGTAATGGCAAGTAGTGGCAGACACATAGTGGTAGTGTAGCGATTTCGGTTTCGGTACGGTGGTGATGACCGAGTCGCTAGCTGGGTTTGTGGTCGTAAGTAACGCCGCTATCCACGCGAACCTTACCCATTGTCACGGCTCTTCAACCATCGCGTGAATCGCCGTTGTCACGCGCTTACCTTCCTAAGAAATAGGCGTCAGAAATAGACGGCGGATTTTTATACGAAGATTTAAGATAGTTAAGAGAATGTCGATAACCTTTGTCATTTAAGGATCGCTATCTACATTCTTTGTTTATATTTTGTAGATTACCCAAAAACTTCCGTTACGTTCAGTTGCACAAGTGCATAAAATCCGCAGTCATGGAACAACAGCGAGGTACTGTGTATTATTCGAGATTCTACGTATACACAACGTACTAACGTCTCAGTTTGTCAATGCTCGATTTATTATTATCTTCGGGTCTCGCCCCAAGTCGTAAACATTTGCATACGCACGTGATCGTTGTCGTACTGGAATATCTTTCGTTGTGCGTATAGATCCAATGCTTTTTCGATGTATCATCTATTTCGTAGAAGTGCCTACGTAATGACGCTGATATCACGATATACATATAAATGACGATGAGTCGGTGCTCTTCGACGTTGACCAGGGCTTAGCATCGATCGCATCGATTCGATGCCGGGGATCCACGAAGGAAGGCGTTTTGGCACGGGCCGGTCCTCTGTCTCCTCTTCCGCCGGACGGATGCGAAAATTTCTCTGTAGAGTTACCTACTCGATTCTCCGTGAAAGCATCGTACATACGTTTAGATTTCCGAGTGGTCCGTCGTCGGGCGCGCGCATATCCCACGGGAATCAATATCCGCGTGTTCCTCCGCTTCCTCTCCCTTCTTTCCCTGGTTCAGTCTTCTCGTACTCGTCCTCTCTTGGTACCTCTTGCCTCGCGTATCGCACCTCGCGACTCGCGATTCCCTACCGCCCCTTATTTCACCCTCCGCGCTCCTTTTCGTTCGCCTCCTTTCGTCCAGCTCGTCGTGATAAACATGATTCAGAGAACCGAGCATCAAATACGCTCCTACTTATTCTGTCAGATATTATGACTCATATCTCATAATACGCTTCATTAATTTTTCTTCCTTCGTTCGTAATTGGTCTGGATTCATGTTATACCTCTTTATTTGCCTCCTCTCGTCCAGCTCCACGTTATCACGGTACAGAGAGAATCGAGCGTCGAGCACGATCCTCCTTATCAATCATTGTTCCGTCGGATATATGTTTATTATAACTTTGTACCCGGTAAATGGTCTTTATCAATTTTCCCTTCTTCGTCAATTTTCCCCGGCGCAATTCCGAACGGGATTATCTGTAGAGCATCGACGGCGGTTTAATCGATGCCAATCACCGACACCTCTCCTCTCTTTTCAGCGCGATCCGATCATCGGCGAACGTTCCTTTTACTCGCGATTCTATCTACGTCGGAATATAAAACAACTCCGATGAAAACGTTTCGCGGCGAAACCGATCGCCGATAATTTCAAGGTACTCGACAATTATGAAACTGTTACCGCCTATACGTTACACCTGTATTGGAAACATCAAGCGCTTATAGTATACGAGACCGGTTACACGCGATTGATATACAGCTGTTATTCTTTAATTCCGCGAGCCGCTTTTGCGCGTGATTTTCATACGTCCCGTTTTAACCCGTTTAATAAATAATATTCCGCCGCACGTTGTATCTGCGTTTTACGTAATATGCATATACGGGGCGCGCTTCATCGAAGCGTTCGCCGAAGCGAAACGAAGTGTACAGTTAAATCGAGCATCGTCTAATCTCTTAAAAGAAATTTCACATCAATCACCTCCGCGTACAAAGAGTTTTCCTTTCGGTCGACCGGTTCGCCGGCAACAAAATGATCGCGATTAACGGACGCGCGATCCACTTTGTCGTTCAAAAAAATCTCTCCTCTTCAAAATTCATCTTCTCCGTCCGAAATACGCCGATCTCGCCGATCTTCCATCATTTACCAGTTAGCTTACTAATTAGGAATTGATCTCCTTGCGACGTCGATTATTTGTATTCTTCTGCGGGACAGGCGCGAAGAGAGAAGAGATTTGGGTGAACTCGAGGATCGAAGGGGACGGGTGTCNGAACGACTGGTGAGACGCCGAGACCTCCGAGCGATAGAAATGAAAAGAAGAAGCATAAAATCGGGACTACTTCTCGGCTTCCTATGAAATTCATAGCGAGGATATATCGGAAGATACCATTGTTCGAAGTTTACCATCGATCTACAGTGCGACAGAGCAAGCAATAAGCATCCCGTTCGAGGAAACTGACCTTGTAGGAGAACTGGTCGAACATTCTGCATACGTCGACGTCGTTGCCAAGGATCGTGTAACCGGCGTCCATGCTGTCCCGACGTTTCTTCTCGCTGCCTAGAACGAGCCTTCCGTCAGTGAAAATTCTCCATCGATGGATGGTAAGTGAAAAAAAGAAAAACGGCCCGGCGGCCGAACAGTACCGAACAGACTGATCGCGATGGCACCGACTATCCCGTCGCTCATCGTCCCCCCGTGACCACCGCGTTCCTTGCTACCCTGCTTCTTCTTCTTCTCCTCCTTATTCTACTTCTTCTTCTTCTTCTTCGCCTCCCGGTACCTTTGCTTCTTCTACGGACACTACTAATCTCGTTTCCTCCGTTTCCTCGACTTCTTCTTCTTAGCCCGACGAGAACAGTTTAAGCAACGAGTCACCGGATCGAATCGATCGGTCGATCGAGCGCGTGTACACTACACCGACGTCGTACGGTGCGCACGTGCCACTTGGAACCTGATTCTAGCATCTACCCGTGTTTATCCACTGCCAGTTCTCCGTGTCTCGAAGCGAAATCGAATTTGTGCCCAAGGCTTACTCTCCTGAACGCGCGTCCCAGTCTCGGGACCGTACACGCGAGCCTTTTAACCGGACGACCGGGTCGCAGAGGAGCATAACGCGCTCAACGTCTCGTTGAATCTTCACGGAATCCTGCCCTCCGATTTATCCACGACTGCCCGCCGCCTGACTCGCTTTCTTATACGGACACAACGGAATATACTCGGTACTCGGCGTGCACGTTGCCTCGACGACGTCCAGAGCTAGCCCGACTCGGTCGCACTGAATCTCGGTATACACCGATCACGATTCGGCCGTGGCGAACCCACGGGGAGCACGTGCTTACCGTGTTATGCAATTTCTCGTTTACGAACGGAGCATGGAATATCTATTACTGTTTAACCAGCAAAGACCGAGCGCTCGGACCGACTGCGCGCACCGGTAGTTACTCGGTACCGGCTAGGCTAGGGGAACGTCGGCGCTGAGAGCGAAAGCACCAACGAGGACGACCGTGACGTCGGTGCCGCCGCCACCGCCACCACCGCTGCCACTGCCGCCACCGCCACCAATCTCTATATGTATATGTATATATATATACGTATGTACATATCTCTGTATGTACCAGCTATCTGCTAGTGGATGTAATACTTTGCCAAGTGGGGGTGAAGATGAAACGGTAGTGGAGGTAAACGGTGACACTACTCCGTGTCTCCTTTTATTCCTCTGTCTTTCGTCCGTTACAATTCTCTTTACCATTATTCTGCGTCACGATTATTTATCCGTTCGCTAAGATCCCGAACTACGAATCTCCCGATGCATGAATTCAGTTCAGACGAGGATGTTGATGAAACTGAATCCTCGTCGAAGCGATGTGACTCGGCTAGATAGAAATGGTAGAGCTCGTACGAGTGTCTGTTCCCCTTTGAAACGAGCTAGGAGAAATTACGAAATGTATGATACCGATCAGGGATTTAACTTGCCCACTTTTTAACGAAATTCGTTGTACAGGATTAAAGTTCTCTGCCCGAGGCGGCCGTGATTAAGAGCCGTGGCTCAGGACGTCCTGACGTTTGTTTGATCGACGTTTCTGCGCCGAGGTCGATCGATGGGGACGTCGGCGATCGGCGTCGGTACGCGAAGAAGCGACCCGGGTCAAAAAGCAAATAGAAATTGCGGATTGAACGCGGGTTGAACGGTCACGTGGATCGCACGTGGGTTTCATTCATGAAGGTCCCGGAGGTGGCGGCGTCAGCTGTGGTAACGGTAGTGGTAAATAGCGGCCGGTGGTGGTAGGTAATGGCAAGTAGTGGCAGACACATAGTGGTAGTGTAGCGATTTCGGTTTCGGTACGGTGGTGATGACCGAGTCGCTAGCTGGGTTTGTGGTCGTAAGTAACGCCGCTATCCACGCGAACCTTACCCATTGTCACGGCTCTTCAACCATCGCGTGAATCGCCGTTGTCACGCGCTTACCTTCCTAAGAAATAGGCGTCAGAAATAGACGGCGGATTTTTATACGAAGATTTAAGATAGTTAAGAGAATGTCGATAACCTTTGTCATTTAAGGATCGCTATCTACATTCTTTGTTTATATTTTGTAGATTACCCAAAAACTTCCGTTACGTTCAGTTGCACAAGTGCATAAAATCCGCAGTCATGGAACAACAGCGAGGTACTGTGTATTATTCGAGATTCTACGTATACACAACGTACTAACGTCTCAGTTTGTCAATGCTCGATTTATTATTATCTTCGGGTCTCGCCCCAAGTCGTAAACATTTGCATACGCACGTGATCGTTGTCGTACTGGAATATCTTTCGTTGTGCGTATAGATCCAATGCTTTTTCGATGTATCATCTATTTCGTAGAAGTGCCTACGTAATGACGCTGATATCACGATATACATATAAATGACGATGAGTCGGTGCTCTTCGACGTTGACCAGGGCTTAGCATCGATCGCATCGATTCGATGCCGGGGATCCACGAAGGAAGGCGTTTTGGCACGGGCCGGTCCTCTGTCTCCTCTTCCGCCGGACGGATGCGAAAATTTCTCTGTAGAGTTACCTACTCGATTCTCCGTGAAAGCATCGTACATACGTTTAGATTTCCGAGTGGTCCGTCGTCGGGCGCGCGCATATCCCACGGGAATCAATATCCGCGTGTTCCTCCGCTTCCTCTCCCTTCTTTCCCTGGTTCAGTCTTCTCGTACTCGTCCTCTCTTGGTACCTCTTGCCTCGCGTATCGCACCTCGCGACTCGCGATTCCCTACCGCCCCTTATTTCACCCTCCGCGCTCCTTTTCGTTCGCCTCCTTTCGTCCAGCTCGTCGTGATAAACATGATTCAGAGAACCGAGCATCAAATACGCTCCTACTTATTCTGTCAGATATTATGACTCATATCTCATAATACGCTTCATTAATTTTTCTTCCTTCGTTCGTAATTGGTCTGGATTCATGTTATACCTCTTTATTTGCCTCCTCTCGTCCAGCTCCACGTTATCACGGTACAGAGAGAATCGAGCGTCGAGCACGATCCTCCTTATCAATCATTGTTCCGTCGGATATATGTTTATTATAACTTTGTACCCGGTAAATGGTCTTTATCAATTTTCCCTTCTTCGTCAATTTTCCCCGGCGCAATTCCGAACGGGATTATCTGTAGAGCATCGACGGCGGTTTAATCGATGCCAATCACCGACACCTCTCCTCTCTTTTCAGCGCGATCCGATCATCGGCGAACGTTCCTTTTACTCGCGATTCTATCTACGTCGGAATATAAAACAACTCCGATGAAAACGTTTCGCGGCGAAACCGATCGCCGATAATTTCAAGGTACTCGACAATTATGAAACTGTTACCGCCTATACGTTACACCTGTATTGGAAACATCAAGCGCTTATAGTATACGAGACCGGTTACACGCGATTGATATACAGCTGTTATTCTTTAATTCCGCGAGCCGCTTTTGCGCGTGATTTTCATACGTCCCGTTTTAACCCGTTTAATAAATAATATTCCGCCGCACGTTGTATCTGCGTTTTACGTAATATGCATATACGGGGCGCGCTTCATCGAAGCGTTCGCCGAAGCGAAACGAAGTGTACAGTTAAATCGAGCATCGTCTAATCTCTTAAAAGAAATTTCACATCAATCACCTCCGCGTACAAAGAGTTTTCCTTTCGGTCGACCGGTTCGCCGGCAACAAAATGATCGCGATTAACGGACGCGCGATCCACTTTGTCGTTCAAAAAAATCTCTCCTCTTCAAAATTCATCTTCTCCGTCCGAAATACGCCGATCTCGCCGATCTTCCATCATTTACCAGTTAGCTTACTAATTAGGAATTGATCTCCTTGCGACGTCGATTATTTGTATTCTTCTGCGGGACAGGCGCGAAGAGAGAAGAGATTTGGGTGAACTCGAGGATCGAAGGGGACGGGTGTCTCCGGAGGAGCAAAGGTCACCCGAGCAGGGAAGGGAAAAAAGACGTTGGCCGCACTCGAGAAGGGTGTTGCACGCGTGGAGAAGAAAGAGGACGGCAATAAATACGAATAGGAAGAAAAAGAGGCGAGGTGGAGTCTGCTCGCCAGCTGACAGTCTCGTGCCGCAACCCGAAACTCCTTTCGGAGATTCGGTTGCTGCCGCGACCTCCTCACTATGTACGTACGTATATATACATACATATTTTCGTATCGCGCACGGCTGTTTCTGCCCGCTGGTTTTTCGCTCCGTCGGCGAGGGACATTCGATCTCTCATCGATTCGGGTACGCGCTAAGCTTCTTCGACCGCCGATGTTTAACCGGTCGATCGACCTTTGAATCGGAGTCCGAGCACCGATAGCGCGAAGAACGAACGAAAGAGCGACTTCGTTCGCGGGCCCTTCCTCCACCCGCCGCGATATTCCTCTCCGTCCGCTCTCTCGCTCGTCTTCGTCGCATTCCCGTTGGTATTGATCCGTTGAGTTTTCGAAAGTAAAATGGGTTATACTGTTGAATCGCAACTACAACCCCGGACAGCGTCGGGACAAAAACGAGGAAAACCGAAAGGAAGGGAACGGGCCGAGCCGGGGACGGGATCTCTCTCCGGGAGGACCGCGTACGCGTGACGAACGCGCAAATTCTGCCTCCGTGCATCTACGTATGCACCTACCTTCGTGCATGTACCTTCTCCAAGTGTGGAAGTTTGCGACGAAGAAAACGGACTTACAACGGGGAAGGCGACCGAGGAGGAGCAGATGAAGGAGAGAGAGAGAGAGGCAGGCGGAGGCGATGAGGGCGAGGGCGACGGAAGAGACGGGGAGTTTGCAAAGTTTCGAGATTCAAGAGCGATGCTCTCAATACGACAAGTTTGTGCAAACAACAGCTCCCAGAGATGGATAATGTCGCGGATAAATCAAGGAAATTTAATAAATCGACGTCGAAAGGTTCGTTTGATCGTACCCGCATCGGCGGTCTTGCATCAACTACCCTTTCGCACGTTCTATCGGTAGAGACTTTACGTTCTTGTAGGAATCAAACGTTTCAGGAAATCATGTTCGTCGTTCTTATATTTACATCGAGCTCGTCGACGAGTACGACAGCTGTAGCGAAGTCGACGGGCGAGAGAAAATTAGATATTTACGGCAGTAGGAAGGGGCAAAACAAAAGAATGGTTCGTCTCGATTCGAAACTGTGTTAACGTTGATATACGTACGCGTAAGCGTGCACGTACAACCTCCTCTCTTTCGTTCCTTCGATCGTCCTCATCCTATTTTAGCACCCTTTTCGGGACTAGCTACCCAAGGGAATCAATAACCGAGGAGGAAGCGACCGTAGGATTCGGGAACCAGCGCGGCAGCGGCGGCGGAAGGGCGCGGGACGGCGGCGCGAGCGAGGAGAACGCGAGGAAGCAAAGAGTAGCGTCGACGAGGGGCGTCGCGTTGAGTAGAAGAGCTCACCTCGGAGGGTGTCGGTGGGTGTCAGCGGGTAGGGTGCAACAGGGACCGCGAACTTTAGGGTGGAGGTAGGTGGCACGCGAGCTTGGCTCCGCCTCCGGCACGCGACCAGCACGCGACCGCTGCCATCGACCACCACCGCCGCCGCCTACAACCACCTTCAACCACCGTCGCTATTACCGCTACAGTTACCACCGTCCTTCTTTCATCCCGACCACCTTCATCCGCGATTACGCAATCCCTTACACTTCCTGCCTCTTTCTTCGACGCTGCCTCTTATCGTTTTCACTCTTTAACCGCTCGACGTCTACTTCCGTGTGTATCCCTTCTTTGGACGTGCTAATAGAAATTCGATTTCTAAGACTTGTTTCGATAATTCATCTACGCCAATATGGCATCGTCGTATCTCACGCGACGATGAAGAGTTGAAATAGAACGGAAATAATGAAAACGGTTTTTTATTCAATAATTGTATGACAACCTGTTGTAGACACATACGAACTTAGGTATTCGATTTGCAGTTCTAAATGATCTTTCCATTTCTCACGTTTCATATGGAACTTGGTTGAATATGATCTTATAGCTGTACATAGTCGAAGAATAAAAAAAGTCAATCAACCCTAATTGATTAAGGCTTTATCGTATGGTAAGGTATACAAAGTGACTGGCAGAAATGTGAGAAATCCTCGTTCGTCCAATCGGCTAGAGGGAAATATACTTGCAAGGGCAAACTCTCGTCATTTAATCGTGAAAGATTATTGTAAACCTCTCTTTCGTTCCCATCCGATCGTTTCCCGAGCAGGAGCACTCGGAATTCTGCTCTCGTTGCGATGAAGTTCTTTATCGTCGAACTGACGTCCCCGTGATCTTCCAAAACGGACAACTCGACGTTGTATCTATCAGTCGAATCGAAGTCAGTGTCAGTACATATATTACTCTACTCGTACTTTCGATACGAACCTCTCACAGAGTTCGCGGAAAAAATGATTCAATCCCCAAGTCAGAACGTCCAAGCAAACCGCGTGCAATTTGCTTCTCGAATACAATTGCAGTTTATCGTCGACGACGCGTGCGAGGTGTACAAGAGCGACAGACTCCTGGCTGCCATCCAAATATATGCACACTTGTTCAGGCCTCTGATAGTAATCTCTATAAGGGAAAGAAGAAAAAAAAGAGAGAAAACAAAGGAAACTTCGTGGCCGCCTTATGATCGACACGAGTAATTGATACTTTTTTCCAGTTGAAGAGGCATTACACGAATTTCTTGAAGCAACCCTCATAAACCGACCGACGTTTGGAATTTTCAACGAACGTCTCGTACTTGGCGATACAGGCAACGTGCGGCGTACGATCGTAGGGCACTATAGCATTACTCGGGATCCGATCGCAAAACATTTTTTTCGCCAACTCGGTATTCTTCTCATTCTCGCTCTCGATGGTCACGCGCGCCTTGTAATACCTACGAGGTAATTAGAAATGCTTGATCATTTCTACAGAGGAGAAATCGTGTTCCTTCTGCTTGTTTACCTGTGACGTTCCGGATACGAGCCTAAGCTAACGTTTGGACATTCTCGCGCGACGTCACTTAGTACCTCCGCGAACGCTTCCTCCCTCGCATTCACATAAATTTCAGTTGCTGCAAAGCTTTTGTTACCGGCGAAAAGTTCCTACAAGAACGAGATAATATGTATTAGAATAGGGGTGTAAAACTATAAACACGCCAATGATTTGGTAGCATGTACCTTGCACAAAGCTCGGAACGAGAGCTCAAAGAATGTTGGCGATCCAGGGAAAATGTGAACATTTTGCATCGCGACGCATGGATAAGGAAGGGTTTGTCCTGTGTCTTGATTTATGCCAAATTTGAGGATGGATTTACTTGGTATCTAAAATTAAAAAAGTAGGGCTAATTTCGATATCACGAATTCCTCGTCAAGCTTGCTGCTACTTACATATGCCATTTTGAAAGCAGGAGAATCAGAAGTTTTAACATCAAAGTAATTCTTTATGATATCCACCAGCGTTGGGTGATAATGAAGCGTGTCACTAAAAGCTAACGCTATAGCTGTAAAATTAAAATAGTAAAGTTATTGCAAGTACAGTACTATTACAACTTGGTGCGTTTAAAACATATTTTCGTCGACCTTCGTACGTGACGTCGTCATGAGTTGGTCCTATCCCACCAGACGTGAAAACGTAATTGTATTTCCTCGTAAACTTCTGTACCTCTCTTGAAATGTCCATGAGACTATCTCGCACGACGGAAACCTACATAATGATCATTGCAGTAGCGTTCGACAGAATCTGTCAAAAGTCTGTGTATTAAAACACTGACCTTCTGAACTTTGACTCCATGGTTGTACAGTAGCTTGCAAGCGAAGAAGCAATTGGTGTCCTTCACCTGAGCTTTCAGTAACTCGTCTCCGATAACTGTTATGAAATAGACTTAAGAAATAAGAGTGGACCAACGGGAATGAAGTGAAGATAATTACCGATTATCCCGGCAGTCGGGTATCCTCCCCTCGAGTCACTTCTCTGTCGAATTGCCCAACAGCACTTCGACAAAGATTTCACGGCGTGTCGACGTAAGTTTATCATAACGTTTTGAATTTATCATTTACGTTCACTGACTAAACGCCGATTAGGGTAGCAACTGTAACCTGTACAATTTGTACTACTCCTCCTGAAGGACGTAAAGAAGGTAGCGCCTCGACACCTGGACGTCCCCAAGTTTCCTTTATCTATTATACTTGTTAACATATAAGTATTTCTGTTGTGCATTCATGTATCGAGAATATAAGTAAATGTCAAATATAAAACGTGCAGGACGGACACCTCCTATTCCCGCCAAACACTTGACATTTACCCCATCAAAATCTATTTATATTCTCAGTACTCGTTACGCGAGTACGAACTGTTTATACTGATTGTTTTCTGAATTAACAAAGTCATCGTATATTGCAAAGAAAGGTCTGAACAGAAATGGCCAGTGGGAAATTAAGAGACACAGCTCTAAAGTCGCCGAGACATTTGTACAAATTTTTATTACGGGAATGCGAAAGATTACCAAAGGATGCACAGTGGTTTTACAAGCATTCGATTAAGCAGGTGAATCTTTCGCCGGACAAAAAATCCGTCGAGCAAACCGATCGGCTGCTTGTCACGTGCAACGGATAACCTTTTGCTGTGACTACTTGCAGAGCTTTAAGCAGCACGTGATTGAACCGGACCAAGAACGCGTTCGACAGATTATGGAGAAGGCCGTGAAGGACGCGGAATGGATCGTTAACAAGGTATTTTTAACGGTAATCAGTGTTCCGGTAGCTGGTCTTTTAACACGGAACTTTTACAGTATACCAAGTCGAAAGGACCACAGGAACAAACGAAATAATTTGAACGATGCGAGAGATGATTTAGAGCACGAGACAAGTTCGTGAAACAAGTAGAAAACACAAATTTGAGACATGGATTTCGAAAGAGTAACGCGGATGGAGAACGATGCCAGTGTGCCACAGTTCGTCGAGGCCATCAATATTTGGCGGAGTTATCCTCAAACCGTGAACCGTAGAATTCTCGCATCTGTTCAGTTGTTAGACATCAAAGTTGACCTCGATATCTTTAAACTCTTCCAACGCATTATCGCTTTGGATATGGTGCTATTAACTAAGGATGATCAGAAAGAGGATATCGATATAAAAATGTTAATGGAGACGTTGTCCATCTCCGATTTGGTAGATACAATGAATAAAGGAGTTCGATTGTACGTGGCAAAGCAGCTGCCGCGTATGCCACACATGTTCTCTACGGGCATTGACTTTCTCTTGCTCGCAGATGAAGGAATTTGCATGAACATTCATAAATCCTTCTCGCCGGACAAACAGTCCCTCGGTCCCAAGATGCCGTTTATGTTACAGCAAGAGCCAAGCGGACATATTTCTGTCAGCGTACACCGGTTAGAAAACAATGGGAGCGATTTCAGTGTCGATTGGTTGGAGAAGAAACTTCTCCCAAGTATATCAAAGTGGGCGAAGAGTGAAAAGAAAATCACATTGATGCCTCTGTCCTCCCTGAATCTGATATCAGCAGAGAAGTACGCGAAACTGTACTGCGAGTTGAAAGAGAAGTACGGGAAACGATTGATAGAGAATTGGCCCGAGAATACGGATCCGATGAAATTCGTCTATGAAGACATAGCGATCGCTGCTTATTTGCTTCTGCTGTGGGAGAAGGATAGATTAGAAAAGGGAACAGATCGTTTACAATCGTTTGTCGACTTGGGATGCGGCAACGGTTTGCTGGTATACATTCTCTTCAGCGAGGGTCACCCTGGTCTGGGAATAGATCTGCGGAAAAGAAAGATTTGGGACTTGTACCCACCGGAAACACCATTACAAGTTTCCACGGTTATCCCGTCTTCCTCGACGGTGTACCCGGGAGTAGATTGGATCATCGGGAACCATTCGGACGAGCTGACCCCGTGGATTCCAGTGTTCGCAGCCCGGAGTTCGGACACTTGTCGATTTTTTCTTCTACCCTGCTGTCCCTACGAACTTAACGGTGCCAAGTACCAGAGAAGCTGCTCTTCCAAGAGTCAGTACTTCGACTACATCGATTATGTGAAAAACGTGTGCTCCGAATGCGGTTTCACGACGCATCTCGATAGACTGAGGATACCTTCCACGAAGCGCATATGCCTCGTCGGTTGGGACAGAACGAAGGAGGAAACGATGGATCGGGAAGATCGCATTCGGCGAATGTTGGATGCGAAGACGACTTTAACTCGAAGAAGATCTGAAACTAATGAAACAAAGAACAATGGAGAAATCGATGAATGGAACTGTGATTTTAAACCGAGAGACACAGTGGAGAAGGTAAGGAACTGTACTCAATTGGATAAAACGTTGATCGCGGGTATCGTTGATACGGTGTCGAAGCAGTTACTTCGCGGAGGTCGCATGACAGTGCTCGAGGGATCGGGTAAAGCTTGGAACGCCGGTAGGTGCCTCGAATTACGGGAAATCGCCGAATCGATCCCGAAAGATGTTATCGCTCGTTTGAGAAATGAATGTGGAGGACTCCAGACTTTGCTCAAGAATCACAGTTATATATTTTCCGTTGCCCAAGGAAGAGTCGCGTTCAGAATACCTGGAACGCTACAGACTAAGGAGAGGCCCAAAAGAAGGAAGATAATCACACTGCGAACCAAGACGAAGCCTTGCTGGTTTCACGAGAATCACCCGGACGGTTGTCCAGCAACCGAAGTGGAATGCAATTTCAAACATTGACTCGGACACAGTGTAATATATGTGTAAATGTATAAACGGTACGTAGCCTGCTGGACATACCCTCGGCATCCTTAATCGACGACATTACACATTAAAAGTTTATTTTCACTTTCATATACAAATTATACGAATGCACATTGCGAAATGATACGAGTCAACCATTCAACTGTCTGTATAATACGATGCTTATTTTACATCAGGTAAACGTAATGAATATCATTGTCTCTGTCGTTCGTTTGGGACAGCTTGTAGTTGCTTCATTAACAGATGGATCGCTTGATCGAGCTATCGAACAACGGTAGCACTGCAATAGTTATTATTGCTAGTTTTATTACTTGAGAAATTCGACGAACGATATGTCGTCCAAATTCAGACTTTTAACTTCAATCGCGTCTTCTTTGAGGCTGATAGGCTTCGATTGCTGTGTTTGCTTCCATTTCTTGAACTCGGCGGCGTCTACTTGGTGAACGCGTTTCATGTGCGTTCGAAGATTCCCTCTCTGCGTGAACGAATATTCGCAATAGGGACAAGCGTACGGGCGATCACCGGTATGATGTTTTTGGTGCATCTTTAACGTGGATTTCTGGGCGAACGATTTCGTACAGAGACCGCATTTGAACGGCCGTTCGCCCGTATGAATTCGCTTGTGCCTCTCGACCTGATACGGTTTCGTAAATACTTTTCCACAGATATCGCACTCCTTCGAATTCGACTTTCCCGGCCTCTGGCCTGGTTCTTTTTCAGGTACCTTCGAAATCGGCTCCGACTGCGTACTTGCCATCGCTTCGCTCAACAGACAATTATTCGATATATCTGGCATTCCCAGTGCTTCTTCCGTATTCATTTTTTCGTTGGTACTTTCTGTACTTGGATTCAGCGGTTCGCATTGATTTCCAATCGATTGCGGCGGTAACGACTCCTCGGCGTGGATAGAAACGAGTCCGTCAGTTAAAAGAAAACGTAGATTTGTAACCAATTGGTTACTCTCACCTATCGATACTATTGTTTGGTTGTTGCTCGAAACGATACCGTCGGCGTCCAAATTTATTTGATCGGTCAAACAAGCACCCGTTGTTTCGATGTTGAACATTCCAAAGTCGGGGCCAATTCCCGCATCCGTTTCCGGAATATGTATCACTTTCGGCTCAAGCTCGTCCGCCTCCTCGTTCTCTTTTCTTTCTGCCTCACTGTTGCACTTTTCTAGATCGGCCGCGACCTGGGCCACTGCTGCCACTTTCATATGTTTCGGTCTCCTCTTCGGATTGTCTTTATTCTCCCTCGTGTGTTTCAGTAAATGTACTTTTTTATGACCCGACGTTCGGAACCTCGAATCGCAAAACGGACATCGGAATGGCTTCGAACCTTGGCAACAATAAAAGAAAATTTATTAAACGGGACTCTACCCACGATCCGCGTTGTACGCCGACCGCTTACCCGTATGTAAACGCATGTGAATCTTCAGACTGCCTTTGGTCGCGAATAAACTGTTGCACACGTGACAGCGGAACGTCTTTTTCCCGGTATGCACCTTCGTGTGCGAATCCAATGTACATTTCACAGCGAAACTCTTGCTGCAATACTCGCATTTGAACGGTCGTTCGCCCGTGTGTGTGCGCACGTGTCTTATCAAATCGCTGGGCTTGCGAAACGTTTTCGGACAGAACATGCACTTGTTCGTGTATACTTTTCGCTGTCCTTTCTCCAGTTTGCTCTAATAAATTTTGCTTATCATCATAAATATTAAAGACGCATCGAGCGTAGAAAACGTACCTCCACGCTGTACATTACTTCTTTTTCGACCACCGTGTCCAAAAGAACTTTTTCAGAAACAGCGGCATCTGGATCGACAACCACATTGTCTGAAGCCGGTTTATGCGCGATTGTTCCTGAAGGTATTCCAGCCCATGTGTTATCACTCTCAGCCTGCGACTGGTTTTCTGTCTTTTTCGCGCACGCCGAGCATTTTAACGATCTATAAAAATGTACGAGCGAAGATTTCAATAAGAAGACCTTCTAACGTTTCCTGTCGGTACTCACTGTTTGTCAGTACGAGTCTTCGATTGCCTGCTCGATCCAGCGTTTGTAAAAAATTTTGACGAACATTCCGTACACTGATACTCCTTCGCTCCACCGTATCGATGGATCATTAGATGTTCCTTACAGACAAAAATAGATTTAAACAGGCGCTTATTCTCGTTCGATAATAGACAGAAATTCGTTTACTTTCAATCTCATCGTTGTGAATCCTTGCTGGCAACATATATGACACTGTAGCAGAGATTCCCCGCGAGACATCTTCCCTGTCACGGTTTTAACCATATCTTGAACTTTGGACGATGATCGAATCTTGAAGTGTTTCGACTCTTGGGTCGGCTGCCGTAGCTCGTTTCTACGGTCGAACACAAGTAACTACGTTTTATCATTTAAATCCAATGACAATTGTTAAAACGTTGGAGCTCGCAGAATTCAATAGAAACTCACGTGCAGAACATTGGATCGATCGTACCCTGTTGATTAGTCTTCAATGCTTGTTTCGTTGCCAATTCAGCAGCTGGACATTCAGGCCCGAAATTTTCCTGGGAAATTAACACTACTGCCCGCATGCCGGATCCTTCTTCTCTGCCGTCGTTCGCGTTATCCGATACACAAACGGATAACTGATGTTCTTGCTTCGAATTTCCCGTTAGCATATTCGTCACGTCGTTCGGATTCGTCGCGTTCAAGGCAATGTCGATCTCGTGGTCGTCCGACTGAAAGACAAAATCCTTAACATTCTGATCCGTTCAACGCGATTTTCAGACAAGAATTTTATCTCACTTGCAAACCGATGTGATCCATGTCGAAGGAATCTAATTGCGACGAGAACACGTGTTCAGACGGTTCCGCATTGTGATTGGTGTCGTCGTTCTCGTATATTACGTTCAGCACAGCCGGCTGCTGCTGGTCCTTCGTTTGACAGATAACATCGCTCGCATCCACTAGCTTCGAATTGGGACTACCGAGATTGAGGTTCATTCCGATATTAAACAACTGCTGATTCAACGTCTCTTCTATATCTCGCATGCTCTCCTACAAATAAGAATACTTATTTTTCCAAACAACAGACCGATTCATCGATTGACCACATATATACAATAACACGTGTATACCGGAGTGAATGCCCGATCGCCCGAGTAAACGGGCAACGTAACCGAGCTAGTCTCGTCGGTATGCAACATCTGAGAATTATCAATATTCATTACAGCCATATCGGACGTCGTTTCTAGAAGCAAAAAGAAAAGAATTATAGAAAATTCTACTCTATATTTAATGCCGACTTTCGACAAGTACCGTTAATGAACGTGGTTCCGCCGCAGTTTGACAATAAAACGGGTCTCCCGTTTTCTTTGTCTTCAGTCATGGTACGGAACTCGGGAAAGGGTTGGGAAAACTCTGGCCCGAGTTGCTGTTGAAACGACAATTCTACCGGGCTAAGGCGAGAGAGCGTTGAGAACGTGGAAGGAGGTGGATCGATGCTAGCGATAGTGGTAGAAGGCGGATTGATGCTGGCGACAGAGGTAGAAGGCGATTCCACGACAGCTTCTTGTTCCGACCTCGACTCCAAGCTTTTTTCAATCGACTCCTCTTCTTGTATTCGTAACCGTTCCTCTTCTAGCTGCCGTTGTTGTTGCACCAGCTCGCACTTGTGTACCTTCATGTGTTTCCGACAATTGACGTACGTCTTGAAAGTCTTGTGACAATACGGACACATGTACGGCCTCTTGTTGCTGTGAGTGACCAAGTGTCTCTTCATGCTACTCTGCGTGGAGAATCTCGCGCTGCATACGGAGCAACTGTACGGCCTCGAATCCTCGTGCGTGTGCAGATGCGACTTTAGAACGCTGTTCGACGTGAACCTCCTGTCGCATTTCGTACACTTGTACGGACGTTCCCCGGTGTGACGACGGTGATGTTGTTTCAAGTGACTGATCTTCCTGAACGCCGCATGGCAAATCCAGCACGTGTGCGGCCTGCTGGGATCCACGTTTCCGTCGTAGTTGCGTTTCTCCTTCGAGGGTACCTGCGCCACGCAAATCTTGTTCCCCGTATCGCTTATCACCAACGGTTCGTGTAGAATCACTTCGGACAGATTTTCCACTTCGACTAATTTCGGTTTACCCTTCCCTTGGGCTTTCGACTGATTGGCAGTATAAGCAGCAGTACCGTTTTCTACTTCGGATTCTTTGTTCTCAGACTTGTCCGACTCTTTGTGCGATCTGTCGACGAGTTAAAACATCGTACGAATAAAAATAAAACGAACTGTTGGATGATTACACGCAGTGCATAAAAGACACTCACTTGGCATGGGCAACCAAGCTGCTATGACAGACAAACGTTTTATCGCAAAAACCGCAAGCGTACTTTTTAATGTTCGAATGGGTACGTTCGTGCGCTATCATCGTGGATTTCAGAGCGAACGAACGGTAACAGTGCGTGCACTAAAATATACAAACAGGTGTAATGCAGGATTGACAAACCAGTATGAGAGAGGGGCCGACACGAGACGATCCGCATTATACCTTAAAAGGTTTTTCTTGCGTATGTACGCGCAGGTGACGCAACAAATCTGAAGGTTTCTTGAATTCCTTGTGACAAAACGTACACGAGTACCATCTAACGTTTCCTACGCATCGTTGCTTGATTGTCAAGTAATTCCTGCGAGGACATTGTAGAATGAAATATTGTTTTTATGTAAATGAACTAGTGCAAGCGTGAATTACCTTGCGCCACCGTCAGGCGATCGATCTAACAACGTGACGAAACTCGTACGAGCCTCGCACTTCTTCGTTTCCGCCGTGCCTAAGATCAAACAATTTTGATAACCGTTTAAAATTATTAAGTAATACAACAACGCGTAGTAATATATACCTTCGGAAATTGTTTTGTTTTTACTGGGAAGGCCACTGTTTTTCAAAGCCTCTTGGAGAATATCTTTTTTGGCAATAGTTTCCGACGATGCAGTAGTCTCGGGATCAGATATTTCCGACGTTCGATTCGTAGCGCATTTGAGCGATTCCAGCTGCGTTATAACATTATCGACGGTCGCACGGATGTCGGGATCGTCTTCGGGATTTGCATTGACTTCCTAAAAGTCGTTCCTAATGTAATCGAATGTCCGAGTAATTTATAATCGCCGGGGATTTACCTCGCTCGCGTCGGCGTGCATGCGTTTCACATGGCCGTTCAGACTACCCAGCTTTTTAAACACACACGAGCAATAACGGCACGCGTATATAGACTCTCCTTCCGGTACGTTGTGAACCCTCATGACATGAGCATTCAAATTGCCTGCAAATAGTGGCACTTGAGAAACATGATCCGATCGAATTTATTAACTGCGAACAGAAAGTATGGCCTACCTTTTTGGCTGAACTTTGCGTTGCACAGTTCACAGGTATGAGGTCGAATACCGTTGTGTTGCCAGGTATGAATTTGCAGCGAGCTCTTTTGTGTAAACGCACGGTCGCACACTGTACACTTTGAAATGGTGCAAAGATCAAGTCTCACCCATCTGTAAAATACGTTACGTTAACGAACATCTTGTTACCTTGAACGGTTTTTCACCGGTGTGCACCCTTATGTGTCGCATCAATTGACTCGGTTTCTGAAACGACTTTAAACATATCGTACATTTGTACATCATTTTCTGTTTCATTCCTCTTTTCGTTTGCTTCACTATCTTTGTCTTCAACTAAAAAAATCGATTCGTAATTAATCACGTTAGTTTGTTGGCCGTTTCGACGTCTAGCCAGCGACACTTACCCTGTAATGTTCACGGATATGAAGCCTGTACAGGGCCGGTTGACTAAATTGTTTACTACATAATTTACATTTCCGCACTTCCTCCACTGTCCACTTCTCCCCGTGAAGTTTCAAATGCGCATCCAATTGTGCCTACAAACGTCTCCATTACCGAGAGCTGTCATTCCAAGTTAACAAAGATAACGGACATTAATCTCACTTTTGTCGAGAAAGCATCCTCGCATTCCGTGCAGAACAAGTTCTCTTCCTTCTCGTGCAACAACATATGGGATTTTAGACTAGCCATTCTAGTGAACTTCTTGCCGCACTCTGGACATTTTGGTTCGCTCGTATTGTGCGTCGCCATATGAAGTGTAAAATTTGACTACAAGGATAACAACGGATTCAATGATAAATTGATAAAAATTATGCATCAAGGAATAAGTTACCGGCACGTTGAACGACGCGGAACATTTTGGACATCTATAAGGTTTCTCCTCTGCATGATTTTCCATATGCTTTCGGTAGAGAGACTGCTTAACAAATTTTTGTTGGCAAATGTCGCATTTTAAACTGTCCTCGCCCTAACATTGATGAAAAGTTAGATCGATGTTGGGAAATAAAGTATACGTGATTAAATGAATGACAGAAGTTTTATACTTTGAGATGAGCATCTGCATCTTTCTTAGGTCTCCCGGGATTATTTTTCTTCACGATTGGATCATCATTTGGTTTACAATTTTCATCATCTTTCATCGTGTCAACATTTTCATTATCTTTTGTGTCACCTGTGGTCAGTACAGGGCTTTGCAAAAGAGATTGACTCTCTTGTGTACCAATATTGTCGTATTTTATTTCTATACATGATTGTAATTTAATTGGCTCGACGACGGCTTCAGGCTCAATATCGAGAGTTTGAGTTGATGACTGAAGTTCAGTTTCATTTACAATATCTTCTAGGCTTATTTGCACAACGGGCTACAATAAATTTGATAAGAAATAAGTTTTCATGCTACACGTACGACATTAAACTCTCGTCAACATTACTTACACCAGCCAACGAAGTTGTTCCAGTTTGTCCGATAAGAGTTATTGGCGTCGCAACGATCTCTAAAGTACCATCTTTGCGTTCTGTAAGAACCAAAGATGCGAATCTATATGAATTTTATGTCCGAATTTCGAAGAACTTGTCTCAAAGCTATGAATCTACCTGTCACCGTTAGAAGTGTTCGACCGTCTTCGCTGGCAACGAGATTAAGCGGTATCGCCTCTAACCGAGGCTCTGTACTCGAATTGTGTCGTGTCAACATTTTTCTTCTGTCAGAAGTGCAGGACTAAGCACTTACGATCCAGAAAAAGGAAATAATTCTTTGCAAGAGATGCTCTGCGTGTTATGGGAACGACATTGACTGTATCCTGAATCATTACATTCGCCCATTGAGACCGATACCATTTGTTCTACTGAATATCCTGGGAGAGCCTTGGTAGAATTTAAATATCCCGATTTTCTCCACAAGTCGCATGATTCAATTTCTTACGAAAACGAAGCCAAGCTTAACCTTATATACGTATCACAACGTATCAGTATCTGTGCTTCTGCTCGCACGATACTTGTACATGCTCATGTATATGTTTGCATATGTATATGCCTTGCCCAGCCGGCCCAGCCTTGCCCAGGCCTGGATCTGTGCAGTGTGCAGGTGTGCAGTGTGCAGTCATCAACAGTCACCGAGGAGCAGTTACAAAAGAGTGGCAGCCTTATTAGACTTTGTGTGGCATAAAAAATCCGGAACTTTTTGACGCCCTCTAGAATATATTACAACCGGAAGTACATAAAGAAACATCTGTTGTCAAACTATGTATCGCATAGTTTCTCCTGAAACGAGCTCTCGGAAATGAAACGAGGGAAATGTTCACGTCCACAGCAAATGCAAATGGTCGCCGGTGCAGTTGGTGCGTGAAGCATTCGATTATCCACGAGCATCGTAACTGGAATTGAAAAATATTTTCAATTGCAAGGTGAAACAAAAATTATTATAATCTTTTACTTTTGAGTACTATTATATCTTATTCGTTTCGTCTCCAGTTTTATGTAGGAGAGATGTTTTTATGTAACGCATTCGTCGGTTAGAAATCTTGGCTTCGTTTCCGTTTTTTTTTTCCGTTCGCACGTGTCCGCTATTATTTTACTAGAGTTTTTTAATTAATGTATTAAAATAAACGGGGACTTGGAACTTTCGCGATTATTTCATTTAATCTAACAATAAGCCCGCGTTACGGTTTTGCACTTTCTCGAAATGGACGCATTCGGCTTCCTAATTTTTTTCCTTCGTTTATCGTGTACTTTACGATTTTTGTATTACTCAATATTTTCATTTATTTTCATCAGTATTGTACGCGAACGATCCTAAAAACTATTACTTGATTGGATTCATTATATTTGTTGCAGGATGGATGCGAATGAACAATATCGATAAAAGATACTTAATTTTTTTACCTAACAATTGAATAAGAAAAAGGCTTATCAAAATGTATTTGTACAATTTGACCCTCCAACGTGCCACGGGCATTACCCATGCAGTGCATGGAAACTTCTCTGGCAGTAAAATGCAAGAGATTTTGGTTTCCCGTGGCAAATCCTTAGAATTATTAAGACCAGATCCAAATACTGGAAAAGTTCATACTTTATTGACTGTAGAAGTATTTGGAATCATACGGTCGCTCATGGCCTTCAGGCTGACCGGTGGCACAAAAGATTACATTGTTGTTGGGTCAGACTCGGGACGGATTGTAATTTTAGAATATATTCCTGCTAAAAATGTTTTTGAGAAAGTGCATCAGGAAACTTTCGGAAAAAGTGGTTGCAGACGAATTGTACCTGGACAATACTTGGCCATAGATCCCAAAGGAAGAGCAGTAATGATAGGTATGCGTATTGTATTAAACATGATTTATAGAAATTTCAAGAACTTTGTGCCAAATGATTATTTGTGTAGTCCGTGTTTCAACTGAATAACATTGATTATAAACTGCACTTTCAATGATGCTCACCTATTCTGTAGAAAGGTATTTAAAAGCTGTTTAACTTACTAGTACTGATTAAAATCCATTTCGGTTTCAGGTGCAATCGAGAAACAGAAACTTGTTTACATTTTAAACAGAGACCCCGAAGCTCGTCTCACGATCTCGTCGCCGTTAGAAGCACACAAGAGCAATACATTGGTTTACCATACTGTGGGAGTAGATGTTGGTTTCGACAACCCTATGTTTGCTTGTCTAGAAATCGATTATGAAGTAAGACCATCACTTCCTCAAGATTACGTCCTTCCCTGGCGACTACTAATACTTCTTCGTCTATCTAGGAGGCAGATAGCGATCCAACAGGAGATGCGGCAGTAAAAACGCAACAAACGTTGACTCTGTATGAGCTCGACCTCGGTTTAAATCACGTCGTACGGAAGTACAGCGAACCGTTGGAGGAACACGCAAATTTTCTCGTGTCGGTTCCTGGCGGAAACGACGGTCCTAGCGGCGTTCTAATTTGTTCCGAGAATTATTTGACATACAAAAATTTGGGTGATCAACACGATATTCGTTGCCCGATCCCTAGAAGGCGTAACGATCTTGACGATCCGGAAAGAGGCATGATATTCGTGTGCTCGGCCACTCACAAGACCAAGAGCATGTTTTTCTTCTTGGCTCAAACGGAGCAAGGAGATATATTCAAAATCACGCTGGAAACTGACGAGGACATGGTCACTGAAATTAAACTAAAGTATTTTGATACTGTGCCGGTCGCGGCGAGCATGTGTGTTTTAAAGACGGGATTCTTATTTGTAGCCTCGGAGTTCGGTAATCAGTAAGTCAGTCAGTCATTTAAGTCGCTTTTAGTATGGAGTCTCTCCTGAACTCTGGA
Source organism: Ceratina japonica (assembly GCA_019453355.1). NCBI lineage: Eukaryota > Metazoa > Arthropoda > Insecta > Hymenoptera > Apidae > Ceratina > Ceratina japonica. The sequence goes on from SMSR01010395.1 coordinate 108,799, forward strand.
CTCGTTCTTAAACTGCTCATCTTTCTTCTAGTTACCTCTATCAAATAGCGCATTTAGGGGACGACGACGATGAACCAGAATTCAGTTCGGCTATGCCTCTGGAGGAGGGTGATACGTTCTTTTTCGCACCGAGACCACTCAGAAATTTAGTATTGGTCGACGAGATGGACAGTTTATCCCCGATAATGGCGTGTCAGGTAATTTATATTGTTTGAAAATTGTTGTAGCACTTACAAGTAAGAAACTAACGCGTTCCGTGCGTTTTTTTTTTATGGAGTAGTGCGAGAATAAAATTGTTCTTAGTCGCCTTCAATTTGTCTTTGCAAACTGAAGTTGAACCTAAGAATGACACGTGCCGTAACGTTAACTGTGATGCAGGCGTCTCAGTTGTTCGCGCGCGTAGATTCATAGTTTGATGCGACCGATTGTTTCAGGTCGCCGACCTGGCAAACGAAGATACCCCGCAACTTTACATTGCTTGTGGCAGGGGACCGCGATCCACGTTACGGGTCTTACGACACGGTTTGGAAGTCTCGGAAATGGCCGTCAGCGAGCTGCCCGGTAATCCAAACGCTGTCTGGACGGTTAAAAGAAGAGTTGATGGTTAGTTCCGATAGCTTGTTACCGCAGTAGTTACTCGCATGCACTTTTACACGCTTCTACTACGATTCGAAATTAGTTTATCAGCTTCGGATACATTGATGATTGCGATTAATATGTACTTTGAATTCCTTTGAACGATTTCTCGATTAAAGAAAATTGCTAAAAGAAAATTGTGGATGCATTTGGAATAAGAGCATTTACAAACGTTTTCGTCAGATTTGTCGAACAGAATAAAATCCCTTGAGTCTCGTATTCCACGTATCTCTGCAGTTTTTCATAGGCGAAAGCATAAAAAAAAATGTAAAGAGAAAGTAAAAGTTGATTTTGTAAATCATACTAATTAATCTGGTGGCTTGATACACTCTTGTCAAACACCAGTTCTCTCTTTCAGGCTACCAGCATGCTATTGGTTGAACTACTGAGCAAACTAACTGACAGAAAGGTAAGGAGACCATAAAGATCGTCCGGAGATTAAAGAGAACGTTTAATTTGCCCAGAAATAAAGCAAAGCAAAGCTCTGTCGCGTGTAGGACGTGTGTGCTCAACCACTACGAAGATAAAACTATCATTTCCTCGAAAATTCGTTTAATTTACTTGGTTCTCTGCAGACATTCAGAGTGAGCATTTTGAATTTTGATTACAGAGGAGTATGATGCTTACATCATAGTGTCGTTCGTCAATGCTACTCTTGTACTTAGTATTGGAGAGACCGTTGAAGAGGTAACAGATTCAGGATTCCTCGGTACTACTCCGACCCTGAGCTGTTCTGCTTTAGGAGAAGACGGCTTGGTACAGGTATGTCCTTTGACGAAGTACATTTCCTTCTTGCACTGCGGTATCTCCGACTCCTGGCCGACCACGAGTCGGTCGCTAAATTGTGCTAAATTATACCGAGTTCTCGCATCGTTGAGTGTTTAGCCAATCTATCTAATCACATCTGGTAAACTGAACTCGACAAACTTTTCGTTCTTCAACCACTCCCGTGTCCCCGATCTTTTTCATCATCGTTATCGCGTTCTGCTCAGGTATACCCCGACGGGATACGTCATATTCGAGCGGACAAGCGAGTGAACGAGTGGAAGGCTCCGGGCAAAAAGACTATAGTGAAATGCGCGGTGAATCAGCGTCAGGTGGTGATCGCGCTCACCGGAGGGGAATTGGTATACTTCGAGATGGATCCCGTATGTATTTCGTTCAGAACTTATTTTTGTCTCGCATCATTTTGTTCTTTCTGTGATGAATTTTATTCTCAGAGATGTAGAAGATGCGAACAATAAATCACTTTATTCATCTAGGATAGTTATGATATTATTAACTGGATGAGAAGTGAACAGTCTGATAACTGGCAGAAATCGAGTAAAATTTATGATGTTCGTACAATTTCCAGACGGGACAATTGAACGAATATAGGGACAGAAAGAAGATGCCATCGGAAGTGATGTGCATGGCGCTGGGTAACGTGGCGATCGGCGAACAGAGGTCTTGGTTCCTGGCCGTCGGCCTCCAGGACAATACCGTCAGGATAATCTCTTTAGACCCTTCGGATTGTCTAGCGCCGAGGAGCATGCAGGCTCTACCGGCGGCCGCGGAGAGCTTGTGCATCGTTGAAATGGGTGCCAAGGATGCGAACAATTCCGAGGAACTATCGCTTCAACACTCGAGCCTTTACTTGAACATAGGTGAGTGAAATTAAAAAAGCATATGACTTCCTCTTCGTACGGCTCTTTTTCACGCGTCGTTATCTTTGCAGGTTTGCAGAACGGCGTATTATTGAGAACGGTATTAGATCCTATCTCGGGTGATCTCGCGGACACGCGTACGCGATATTTGGGTTCTCGACCGGTTAAGCTGTTCAGGATAAAGATGCAAGGGAATCAAGCCGTGCTTGCTATGAGCAGCCGGTCCTGGCTGAGCTACTACTACCAAAATCGTTTTCATCTGACTCCGTTGTCTTACGAGAGCCTGGAATTCGCGTCTGGCTTCAGCTCCGAACAGTGTCCCGAGGGTATCGTCGCGATTTCCACGAATACCCTTAGGATCCTTGCTCTCGAGAAGCTGGGAGCGGTGTTCAACCAGATCAGTTTCCCTCTCGAGTACACGCCTCGCCAATTCGCGATACACTCGGATTCGGCACATCTCATAATCATCGAAACTGAACACAATGCGTACACGGAGGAGACCAAGCAACAGAGGAGGTTGCAAATGGCGGAGGAAATGCAAGAAGCCGCGGGTGCGGAAGAAGCTGCCGTCGCGAGGGAGTTGGCGGAAGCTTTTCTGTCCGAGGAGCCGAACGAAGCCGTGTTCGGTGCGCCGAGAGCTGGTCCAGGCTTGTGGGCATCTTTGATCAGAATAATAGCACCTACCACGGGACAGACTTTTGAGATTCATCGGCTGGAGCAAAACTATGCCGCTTATTGGTAAGAATATCAATCATGTTCGAATATTCTATCGATGAACTTGCGTCGCATTGACATTCTTCTGTAATTCGTGTTACAGCTTGAGCCTTGTGAAGTTCATGAATCAGGGTGATCAGCTGTTTCTCATCGTAGGAGTGGCAAAGGATTTCCAACTGAACCCAAGAGTCAGCACAGGTGGTTTCCTCTACACGTACAAGTAAGCAGATCGCTTTGATAATACTTTTCAACGTAAAACGTTAGAATCTGTATGATGACAAGAATACACGATCAACTGAAATACCATAAAGATGCCACTCCTGCAGTTCTGATATTTTCTTTAAGTTCCACCTGGAAATTAAGAGAGACGAACGAATATGAAAAAATGGATTTTTGTTTCTCGTTTCAGAGTGAACGCGGAGTGTACCAGTCTCGAGCTCGTGCACAAAACTGTTTTGGATGAGGTACCGTTGGCCATTTGCCCGTACCAGGGGAGAGTGTTGATCGGTGTCGGCAGGATGCTACGATTATACGACATGGGCAAAAAGAAACTTCTGCGAAAGTGCGAGAACAAGCACATTCCTAACGCCGTCGTTTCCATCAACGCCATCGGGCAGAGGATTTACGTGAGCGACGTTCAGGAATCCGTTTACGCCGTCAGATACAAACGGCAAGAAAACCAACTCATAGTCTTCGCCGACGACACGCATCCGAGATGGATAACGACGACGTGTGTACTCGATTACGATACCGTCGCTACCGCCGACAAATTTGGAAATATTGCTGTCGTAAGTATAATAGACGCGTAAGGAAAGGAACTATTGTTTATGTAGCTCGATAACTAATTTATATCTAATGCTTGTCGATAGATTCGTTTGGCGAGTGGAATCAACGACGACGTGGATGAAGATCCGACCGGTAACAAAGCTTTGTGGGACCGAGGTTTGTTGAACGGTGCCAGTCAGAAGGCTGACACGGCCGCTTGTTTCCACGTCGGCGAGACGGTGATGTCTTTACAAAAGGCCACCCTTATTCCTGGCGGCTCGGAGAGCTTGGTGTACACGACGTTGAGCGGAACTGTCGGCGTTCTCGTTCCGTTCACGAGCCATGAAGATCACGACTTCTTCCAACACTTGGAGATGCACATGCGGTCGGAACATCCACCTCTGTGCGGCAGGGATCACTTGTCCTTCAGATCGTACTATTATCCCGTGAAAAACGTGATCGACGGGGATCTCTGCGAGCAGTTCAACTCTATCGAGCCGGCGAAACAGAAGAGCATATCGAGCGATCTCGAACGAACGCCGTCCGAGGTATCGAAGAAGCTCGAGGATATTCGTACCCGATATGCCTTCTAATTTTGTTTATTTATTAAACTGGACGATTTTTGCATTCCGTTTTTAAGAAGGTTTGGCTTCGTTTTCGTAACAGTGATTTCGCACTACTTAAGTCCAACTGGATATTATCTTTTCTTTGATATGTGAGAAACACAAAGTGATTGTATAGGAAACTGGTACCACCGTATGATAAGCAGGGCGTACGTTTTACGCGATGTTCCGATGTTAAGGAGTCGCAAATTAAAATCTATTAAATTAAACAAGTTATTTCTAACGAGAGGAATTATTTTTAAATCGGCGTGACGCCTCATCGTGTTCAAGAAGATAACTATCGATTAAGGTACATTCGATGGAATCTTTTATTTTACGAATTCCCGATGAAACTTTGAAACAATGTGATTGTACTATTATCCTGTGAAATCGATAATATACAATCATGTGTAATACAGTTCTACGACAGAATTCAAGTTCTCAGTACTTTTCAAGTTCTTCGTTTAATTTCTTTCGTACTCGCTGAAGAATATTAACGTGCAATTTTTTTTAGTTCGCCCTTGTTACAGTTTACTAAGGAGAAGAGTTAAAAGCGAGCTGCAGCGTGTAAAAAAAAGAAAAAATAGAAAACGCTTCGTCGACCTATTTCAGCATTATAAATACAGCATGCTCGTTAAAGACTGAACACACCGGACGAAAGTTTTCTCAGTTAAAAAACAATAAAACCATCTTCGTCATTTTCTGTGTGTTAATCGTTCGAAAAACATCGGAGTCGAGTATTAATTTTTACTTCAAAAAGACATTCATTAGTAATGAATCATTGCTTACATCTTCATTGTCGTGACTTGATGACATTTTTTATTTTTTCTAGAATTGTATTTATATCGCAACGAGTGTATATGCTTGTAAACTAAAGTGACGGAGAAAGAGCAGAGAGAGAGAGAGAGAAAGAGAGAGAATAAAACTCCCGAAAAGAGAAAATGGAACAAAGTTGAATGCATATGCAGGCCTTCGATACATTATTATCCCTCTCTTCGCCGGCAATTCCAAGAGTTCTCTTTTCTTCCGTGACCCCCTATCACCGTGTACACCGTGCAATGTGGATCCCTTTCGACCTACAATTCGTCACCAATAAGCGGTCAACGTTGTAGGTAGGCAGTCGGCATTTTTCTCTCTGTGAGCTCCGAAGCGCGAACTTAATTCGCGTGCCGAAGCGTATCGAGGGTAGAACGCAACGTTATTACCCCCGCTTGACCTTCAAACAGATAACTAGGCTACGCAGCTCGGATGCACCGTGGAGGCAAGGATTTAAAAAACCCCGAGTCCATCGTAAAACACGCCAGTATTGCTATTCATCGTCCCGTGCATTTCGAAATCTATCCCTTTGATCATTTTCTACTAACGCAAGGGATGCTCTCGCAAAGCCTGAAAATCATTTCCTCGGATTGAAAAAAAAAAAGAGAGCTTAATCCATTAGGGGAGTTTAAAACAACTCTCCTCCAACGCGAGATCAAAGCGCAATTTAATGGACCGATCTCTGGATTTCGTTGATAAATTCTCCAGAGTCGANACGCCAGTATTGCTATTCATCGTCCCGTGCATTTCGAAATCTATCCCTTTGATCATTTTCTACTAACGCAAGGGATGCTCTCGCAAAGCCTGAAAATCATTTCCTCGGATTGAAAAAAAAAAAGAGAGCTTAATCCATTAGGGGAGTTTAAAACAACTCTCCTCCAACGCGAGATCAAAGCGTAATTTAATGGACCGATCTCTGGATTTCGTTGATAAATTCTCCAGAGTCGAATAAAATTGCACTCCCAGGCGCATTAACTTTTGGACAGCGGCGAGGGATGACATTCATTAGCCGGGAACAAACTTGTTCGACTTGACGGTGAAACAATTCTCACGGCGGGGATTTATTCGTCGAAAGGTATCAAGACCGCTGGTTACGTCAGTGCGGGTGGTTTAGGGTGTCGAAACGGTTGGTGGAAAAAGGAACGAAAGCGGAGAGAACGGAGGGGGCGATCGATGGATTGAGGCGCCAGGTCCTGAGCTCAGCCCCGTTTCGTGCCGTCACCCTTTACCCCCGTTCCCGTCTCCGTTCCCTGTATACGTGCCCTGCAGCAAACCCGCCCTCCGGGCTTTGCTCCTCGCCACACCACAATCCGTGCTCTGCTCTGTGCAGTTGCGCATCAACCTCTTTACTGCCTGCACCTGCATTCGGTCACTGGACTTTTCCGGCTCCGTGCAAACGGTTCCCTCTTTTCCACCGGATCGGGACCGCGACACACACACGAGAGCACACGCGAGCTCCGACCCGGTGCGCCGCGTTCCAGAGATCAAAGGGAGACGGGAACGAGCGCTTCCCCGGCCGTGGACATTTCCTACCATTCGAAACGAATCGTGTTTCGATGTTGTCAATCGACAGTGTCACTCGTCGGTTTAATCATGTCGGCTGTCATCATTATCACCAGCGATTGCGGTCTCGCCAAGCTTGAATCAGTTCCGGGGTACCGTGTGAAACTTTGATTCCGTGTCATCGATTCAAGGGTTGCTGTTGTGATGTTCGTTTCACCGACAGATGATTATGGTAAATAATTCATGTCATTATATGTATGTATGTATGTACGTCTGCGAAAAGTGTCTCTGTCTAAGATTTCAATTATAGAGACCGGTACGACTCGATGTTATTAAAAGAGCGAACGACAACATTTCGCGCTGCTGGTAGATCTGAAATTCATTAATTTATTCGCGTCGTATTTCGACGGCGACAATATCGAGCGCCTTTTCAAGTTTCCTTTACTTACGCGAAACGATTCTGTGCAAGAGTGAATCGCGGACTAGCGCACGGAATTGAATATGCATGAGAGAACCGACGACGAGACTTTGACATCCGAAATTCCGACAGAGATTTCATCTGAAATTCATCGCGGCTCGTTTTAGCAACGACAGAAATGCGTTTTCTACTCGTATACGAGCAGCGTATTCTTTTCTGTTCGCGTGAAACTCGATGTAGAAAATCACGAGCAACGATCGCGGAGATAAGTGGCACGAAATAGTTGACGCGCGGGGTGCTTATCGCGTAAATAGCGTGTATAGAGGAGAGCGAAAGAGGTGATCGAGTGATGTACCTGGAGAATCGAAAACACATTGTTCGCCGGGTGCACTTTTCCCGTCGACGCCGGGCAAAAGTATTTAATTTAACGTGTTCACCTACTTCGGTGAATGGCCCTTTCCCTCTTTTCCCGGGACACCACTGTCCGTATGGTAATGCAATTGCTCGTTAGATTGTCGAAAACTGGGTTGAACGTACTTCAAATTTATCAATCGCTTACTCGAAACGCGGTGTCTACAATTTAATTGAGTCGAGATAATATCGATTATTTATTTGTTCCGCCGTCGAACGGTGAAACAGTAATCTACGCTGTCCTCTTTAGCTTAATTGTCCCGATTTTCATGCTACTTCAGAGAACATCATCAAATATAGCTAACGAAGTCATTTACGTACAATGTAGGGTATTCTTTATTTGAAATCACGTTTGTGCGTGCTTTAGTTTCTCGTTCAACGAATATCTATATCTTATTAACTTTCGTGTCAATCAAGTGACAAATCGCTGTTCAATAATTCTCCGTGTCAGCTGCATACTCGACAGAAGGAAGTCCTATCTGACTGCGTCAGATTTCGCGATTACACTCGAACAGGGTCATTTACATAAACGTATGCCGGAGAAGGAAACGAAACAACACGCCGGGGTTATTGCTTTTTCAGGAGATAGCTGATGCCGGTGGCGGTTATAAACGATTCCTCGTTCTGTTGTTGCTTTTGCACGGACGCGCGGAAGTGGTCTTGGCCGGTGATTGCGGTCTGGCCGAGTTAACTTGTCGGGATGGGCATTGTGTACCGATTGACGCGTATTGCAACGGATGGGATGATTGCGGCGACAACAGCGACGAACCGCCGATGTGCACGCCCTGCAACCGTACCTATCACGGACGCGAAGGACGCACCTACAAATTGGACCTTCCGAGGCCGTCGGAGGAGCGGCTGCCGTTCCTCTGTCATCTGACGTTCACCGCCGCCGGCCAGGGTTACGGGGAGCTGGTGCAGCTCCTCTGGGACGCGTTCAGCGTCGGCAGGGTCGACCCCACGGACAGCTTCGTCACCAGCTGCCCCGAAGGGTCGTTGCAGCTCGCCGAACTCGGGAGGCACTTCACCGGTGGCTCCTGGTGCGGGGTCGGCGAGGGGAAGGCTACTTATTACAGCGAGACCAGCACCGTGACAGCCTCCATACGCTTGTTCCACGCGCCTTCCAGTATCCCCTTTGAGTTTCATCTGAGATACAGATTCGTCTCGCGCAACGAGGCCGTCGCCAGACTAGGAAAGCCCGAGGTCCCCATCGAGAGAGGTTCCCCGGTACCGGGCACTTACTGCTCGAGGAACTTTTACGAATGCCACTTGAAGCAGTGCAGGCTGCAGAGCCCGAACTATCCCGGGGAGTACCCGAGGAACGCGAGCTGCCTGATCACCATAAGGCAGAAGGAAGTGCCCACCTGCAAGCACGCGATGATCTCCGTGAAGTCCAGCCCCACTGGCCCCGCGGGAGTTAACACGGCCAATAGTACTCTGAGCGTGTGGCACGACTGCCCACCGGAGAAGGACCGGCTGATATTCCGCGACGGCGTCAGGCCGGAGGATCAGATTCTGCTGATCTACTGCGGCGGCCCTTTGCCCAGAATCACTGCCAGGGGCCCGACGATGCAGGTCGAATTTCGAAGTTCCCCGATAGCGATTCCCCTCGGCGCTTCCGCGTTAAGGATAGAACTGGAGATCCAAGTGGTCTACGTCGACTCCGACGGCCTCGATTACGCCAAGGGCCCTTCGGACTGTCATTTCTTCGTGAACAGTACCAATAAGAGGAGCGGTATCCTGAGGGCACCGCTCCACGCGGTGCCGCCGAACTCCAGTTGCACGTGGAACATCAAGGGATCCGTCGGGGACAGGGTGTGGATCTACTTCTCCTCGTACTCGCAGAGGGATTTGACGGGCAGCGTCGAGAACAACGCCAGCTCCCAGAACCAGGCGGACGTCCCTTGCGCGGTGAAGTTGATCTTCTGGGACGGCGCTCCGACTACGGGAGCCGCGATGGCCACTCTCTGCGACGACACGCCAAAGTTATGCGCGCACGCGGCGTTGAGGAACAACACGAGGAGCACCAGACCCTGCACCGAGGACGAGAGCTACATCACCGTGACTCCGTCGTTGACGCTGCGCATGGAAACCTTGCTGGGCACCTCTCTTCACACCGTTAATTTCAATGTAAGTTAAATTAGACTCATAAACGAGTTGACTGAACGACGAGAAACGATCTTAGGCGCAGTACGAGTTCATCTCGACGACTCAAGTCGGAGAACCGTGGGACTCCGGCGTTTGCAGCAGAATCTGGCGGAAAGTACGAAGCGGCGAGGTGTTCTCGCCGCGCGACGTTCGCCTCTTCGGCCGCGGTGGATCCACGAAGCTGGACTGCAGATATCGAATCGAGGCTGGGGCGGACGAGCGAGTGCGTTTGACGTTGCACAACGTCAGCTTGGGCGAATCGACCCTCTGCACCAGCGAACCGGACCCCCATACCGGGCGTCCGCGCTGCGTGCAGGAGGTCGGTTCCAGGGAGGCTCGTTTGGTCCTGTACGAAGCCCCCTGGAAGGACGTGAGGCTTCAAAGGGCTTGCTTGTGCGACAACACGTCGAACCTTCCGTTGACGCACATCTCCTCGGGCAGAGCTCTGGAGCTCACTTTCCTCGTCGATCAGCAGGCCCCGCACGAAGACTTCCAAACCCTGTTCTTCTACGCGAGCTTCGAACTCGTTCGGGCTCCAGAGTGCCCCAGGAAGCAGAGAGTCCGTGGAGAAGGTAATCGTTCCGTTGTTCGTTCCCGTCTGTACATTTCTCATACGCGGTGATATTCGTTCGGCAGGTGGCGAATTGCGATTCGTAGCTCCTCCCTTATCGAGACCGGACATCTATTGCGAAGGTCTTCCATGGCTGGTGGAGGCTCGCGAGAATAGATCTCTGTTCGTATTAATTTGGGGCTGGTTCCTCCCCCTCGAGCCGCCTCCCGTGACGGAAATGACGGAGCAATCCAAATGCCCCACGACCAACAGAATCCTCCTTTACTCCGGTTGGCCGCCGAAACTCCTGAAGGTGGTCTGCCCTGCGGAACCAGGCGCGAGAGAATACACCGTGCACGTGTTTTCCGAAGAGTGGCTGGGCGGAACCGGAGAAGGCAAGTGGCCAGGTCCTCCCCGGCCTCCGGCGCTCCTGCTGGACTTCGTGGCGAGGGAATCGGGACAGGCCGCGGCCTCCTGGTTAGAGATCTCCAAGAGCAGAGCCGCGTTACGGCGGCAGTTGCGGCTACCGGAACGGGGGATCGAGAACGAGACCCTGAGCAACGGAGACTGCCCTCACAAGTGCCCCGAATTGAGCGCTTGCATCGCTGCGTCGCTCTGGTGCGACGGCCGGGCCCATTGTCCGTCCGGGCACGACGAGGCGAACTGCGACAACGGCGCGAAACTACTCGGACTACTGCCATCGGAAATGTGGCTCGTGCTGGCCGGCGTCTCCGGAATCATCGCTGCCTTCGCGTGCTTCTTCGCTGTCCTTATTAGCAGGTAACGGACACCCCGTCCGCGGCAGCGTCTCGCTCACGAAACTGACAGAGGGAGTAAAGAAAGGGTTCCGTTTGATTTCAGATCAAAAGCGCGCACAAAGAGACTTCATTACAAGGGTACAAAGAAAAGCAATAGACCGAGACGGGCACCGACGGAAGAGACATTGTTAGGGGCGGCGTCCTGACAACAGCAGCCCGGTTTCGTGGAGTACATCCACGTGGACCGGGAGACAACCGTCTAGCAATATTTCTCTGTGCTTTACCGTCCACTAACTTAACGCTACTCCCAACTCCCAGGTATGCTAAAGCGAGGCGAACGGTTCTCCTTTTATTTATTTCCTTACTTTGCCATATATCTTTTACGACCTTCACGTTCTTTGAATTTATGGTTTATCATGAGATTAAAGTAGCCGGGGTCTTCGGTCGTTTCTTTAGAATCATTCTCACGATTTGTACCAGGTAGATCGAACAATTATCGTTGTACCGACATTTAGATTAATGACGTTTTACGTGTTCATTCATGTAATTGTGTATGATAGCGAACGCTGACGACTAAAACTCGTTGCTGCCGTTTTATCAAACGCTCTCCATTCTCGGGTTGAAGAGTAACACATGCGGTTCAGTTACGATAACGTTTTATAAACCGGAGGGACGCTGCAGCCGATTAATATNGTTATCGTTGTACCGACATTTAGATTAATGACGTTTTACGTGTTCATTCATATAATTGTGTATGATAGCGAACGCTGACGACTAAAACTCGTTGCTGCCGTTTTATCGAACGCTCTCCATTCTCGGGGTGAAGCAGAGTAACACACGCGGTTCAGTTACGATAACGTTTTATAAACCGGAGGGACGCTGCAGCCGATTAATATTAATATGCAAAAATGAAATCGATATAATTTGAATACAAGTATATCACGCGTATTGCTCAAAAAGTAAATGGTTACTGCCAAAAAGGGAAATAATATTTTCAGTTCGTTTAGCGCGTACCACATGATTAGCAGCAGAGTAAAGAGTACACTCGACGCAGATTAACTGTTTCGTACCGTTTTAACGTAGAGGAAGGGAGGGGTTTCGTGGTTCAAAATTAATCACACATTCTACGAACAATGCCAAAGATTAATTTCAAACGTGTTCAACGACCTTTAAACATATTTTTGTGACTATACTTCGGGTATATTTAACGGTAATAAAGAATTATTATAATGACGCGGAGTTAAAGATACTTATTTAAAATCTCATTGAATTTGTCGAACGGGGGGGATTCTCGATGTTGATATTGTTGATATGTTTTATTTTTATTTCGCTCTAAATACGGAGACTATAAAGTACTACACTTATAAGGGAACAATTGTGTAGGTGAAGTTCCAGCGCACAAGAGATTGTGAGAAAACTAGAGGGAATAACAAAATGACAAAAAAAATTAGCTGAAACTTATGGTACGATACGCTGATCTCTATAGAACACAATGGTCGCCTACTAATCATAATGACCCTAATTAAAACTGCAATCTTTATCGTGCGTCGATACAGCCTGAAGGACCAGAAAGGCTTCAATAAAAGATGACCGTAACCATTTCAATTGGGGCTATTATTACTAGTACACGTCCGCACTGATACAATTCTATACAGATCAGTGGTACAATATATTATATAACAGTGTGACCATTTTGCATTTTATTGTGATTAATATTTCGTTGAAAAGTGACGATCAAACAGTGATCGGTTTGCAACGATCAATAGAATAGCGAAGTATATTCTTATTAATCAATTGAAATGAAGAAAATGTACGTGAAAATGTAAATGTACGAGAGTGTTCTAAAATGAAAATCAATCGAGGATCATGAAATCGCTGTTATACAATATTTAGTACTATAGTTGATAGTTGCACTCTTACGAGGTAAAGTTAAAGATAGCTGTGACACGAGGAAAATGTTGGAGGATAACGATAACGATATAATTTACTATTATATATATATATATAAAGCACTCGGTAATATTAAGACGTTGTTATTAAAGTATAATTGTTGTTACGACGCAGACAACTGATACGTGTGTGTATCAATTATTTGACTAAACTGAACGAAGACAAGCGCGATGAAAACTCGCCTACACCGATTCGTCGTCGTCGTATATTTTAAACGGGAAATCGAAACGTTAGGTGCACGAATCACAATCCAAAGAGAACGAGTAAATCAAACATAGTTTTTAATTCAACTATATAGCTGTAGATATCGGGATTACGAATCGTCGGTTAAGGGATTAACGATTAAGCACCACTCCGTAAGGACTGAAAGTAAATTGCAAGCGATATGCAGTGATTAAGTAAGAAAAGCGAAGTGAAAGAGAGAGGCAGAAACGGAAGTAGCGTAATGTATAAGTGCTATTGAGGGTAACGTTAATGTATCGTGTATCTAGAGTTAGGGAATGTAAAAGACGAATTAGAGACGGAGTAGGTGAAGCAGCATACCTGGAATCTGTATCACCCGCAGGACTGATTCCTTGCAAAGCTCATTTATTCTCTGTTTGTATAGCGAGCATTCTAAAAACGAAATTCTAACAAAATATTTTACTGTTGTAAGTCGTTCGTTTCCAGTCGTAATTGCAAGGGATTGAAATGCGAGAAGCGTGTTCCGATACCAAAGATACACCTCCACGTACTTTAAGACAACTGACTGTATGCGTGTATCATGGTCCGCTAAAAAGGTATCCCCAATTCCGAGTCTGAACATTAATTCTGAATATTAAGTGAGAGGAGATCGAACGTTCCGTTGCCCGATCGTTTCGTTGATCGATCTGTGATCCTCGTTTCTGTAAATAACTTAATGATCTCTCGTTTGTTATAGGCTGTGTTACTTTAAAACGTGTGTACATCTGTGTTTGGACATAATCCGAATATGTAGTATCGGTTCGCGTAGACCATGTAACATAGATTTGAACGTAAGTAGCGAGAATTAGAAAAACTTTAATGAGGGAACTCGGCGGCTAACGACCGTCTCTCCTTCAGACTATTCTAATCCAGATAACGATTTAGAGTTTTGAGAGGAATACATTTTATGAAGAGGAAAAGAGTACCTATACTTATATATACTAGGCTCTACTTTAGTAACGAATTTACTTAAAGAGGGAGAGTAAAAAAATCTAAATATTATATATACACTCATAGAATATATATATATACATATATATATACATATAGTTTAAGATTTACTTATATGTACTCAGATGATTGTACGTACGCATCCGTTTAACGTTTGTAGAACGAGGGAAACCGAAAATCGAATCTGTCGTTTAAAGGGGGGTTCGCTCTCGTGGAAAATACATAGAGTACAGAACTTATTGCCTTTTACGTACGTAAGTGTGGCGTCGGTGGTCACGTGTAATCTCACCTAACAATAAGTAGAAGTAAAGGGGAACGTACGTACCTATTCCATCATGTACGTTTTAAACGCGGCGGCGTTGGGCGTCCGTAGATTTTTACTTTGCTCGCTCGTTCAGTTTTCACGATCAACAGAAACCATCGATTGGAACCGTAACGACGGTGAACGTTTGCCCAGCGCCGGTCGCAACCGTAGAGATAGGTAGATGCCAAAGAGTAGAACTAATTATAATTTCACGAGTTCTCAACGACTTCCTCCTCTGCTCTTCTTCCTTCTTTAGAAGTCTCTCCCCAGCTTGTTTCGAAGTCTTCCTGATCATACATAAATGATATATAGTACATGTATACGTACTTTAAGTTCAGTCACTGCCTCGATAAATAAGTCAGAGAAACAGGATAGGGTGAAATCAATTCCGGATCGCTGCCCTTCGTTTGAACAGAAAATTCATTTGCATGCGGATACACTTATATTTTAACAAAACGGTATTTCCGACGTTTACAGTTATCGTTTGGACAGGTGCCAGGGGGAATCTTTCGCTTCCCCTGAACGGAGACATACACAGAAGACACGTACACACACATTTGTATCGATACTTTGAATTTGAAATAAATGCGAGGAATTCAAAGTATTCATCNCGTTTCGTTGATCGATCTGTGATCCTCGTTTCTGTAAATAACTTAATGATCTCTCGTTTGTTATAGGCTGTGTTACTTTAAAACGTGTGTACATCTGTGTTTGGACATAATCCGAATATGTAGTATCGGTTCGCGTAGACCATGTAACATAGATTTGAACGTAAGTAGCGAGAATTAGAAAAACTTTAATGAGGGAACTCGGCGGCTAACGACCGTCTCTCCTTCAGACTATTCTAATCCAGATAACGATTTAGAGTTTTGAGAGGAATACATTTTATGAAGAGGAAAAGAGTACCTATACTTATATATACTAGGCTCTACTTTAGTAACGAATTTACTTAAAGAGGGAGAGTAAAAAAATCTAAATATTATATATACACTCATAGAATATATATATATACATATATATATACATATAGTTTAAGATTTACTTATATGTACTCAGATGATTGTACGTACGCATCCGTTTAACGTTTGTAGAACGAGGGAAACCGAAAATCGAATCTGTCGTTTAAAGGGGGGTTCGCTCTCGTGGAAAATACATAGAGTACAGAACTTATTGCCTTTTACGTACGTAAGTGTGGCGTCGGTGGTCACGTGTAATCTCACCTAACAATAAGTAGAAGTAAAGGGGAACGTACGTACCTATTCCATCATGTACGTTTTAAACGCGGCGGCGTTGGGCGTCCGTAGATTTTTACTTTGCTCGCTCGTTCAGTTTTCACGATCAACAGAAACCATCGATTGGAACCGTAACGACGGTGAACGTTTGCCCAGCGCCGGTCGCAACCGTAGAGATAGGTAGATGCCAAAGAGTAGAACTAATTATAATTTCACGAGTTCTCAACGACTTCCTCCTCTGCTCTTCTTCCTTCTTTAGAAGTCTCTCCCCAGCTTGTTTCGAAGTCTTCCTGATCATACATAAATGATATATAGTACATGTATACGTACTTTAAGTTCAGTCACTGCCTCGATAAATAAGTCAGAGAAACAGGATAGGGTGAAATCAATTCCGGATCGCTGCCCTTCGTTTGAACAGAAAATTCATTTGCATGCGGATACACTTATATTTTAACAAAACGGTATTTCCGACGTTTACAGTTATCGTTTGGACAGGTGCCAGGGGGAATCTTTCGCTTCCCCTGAACGGAGACATACACAGAAGACACGTACACACACATTTGTATCGATACTTTGAATTTGAAATAAATGCGAGGAATTCAAAGTATTCATCTTACTGTTCGCTGCACCGCGGTGCCATGTATGTTTTGTACATTTTATTTAACATTTTTACAGAGCACTCCGTGCCGTTACGTCCTCCGAGGAGTCCTTCCTGCCCAGATCCAGGCTTCTCTGTCTCGTGTTTTTCGAGCAAGCCGCTTCCGCTTGGTCTCGTAGAGACTGAGCCATCTGCGCGCCCGTGTTGTTCACCATTTGCGAGAATATCCCCGTCGGCTTGTCCCGCAGCAGGTCGTAAGGACAGCCGAACTCCTGTTCCGACAGACAAAACTTTAACACCGAAACGACTGACGCTACCGTTCTACGTACCACTATTCGGCCGGCGTCCATCACTATGATTCTGTCGCTGTCGATGATGGTGTGCAAACGATGAGCGATCGTGATGACCGTGCAATCGACGAATCTCGTTCTTATGGTTTTCTGAATCAGATCGTCCGTGCTGGAAACAAGAAATTTAACAAGACACGTTTCACCGACACGCCGCAAGTTGTTAGACAACAGTTGAAAGTTTCGTTTACTGCGAGTCGATGTTAGCCGTCGCTTCGTCCAGAACCAGTACTCTATTGTTCCTCAGAACCGCCCTGGCCAAGCATATCAACTGTCTCTGGCCAATGCTCAAGTTACTTCCGCTCTGCAACACCTTCTGGTCCAGCACGACCTCGTTCAGCTCGACTTGTCTAAGGCTGTCCCAAAGCATCGCATCTTCGTACTCGTTGAACGGGTCCAAATTGTAGCGCAACGATGCGGAGAAAAGGAACGGCTGCTGGGGAATTATCGATATCCGCGAACGCAGCTCGTGCAGTCCGAGGGTCTTGGTGTTCACGTCGTCGATCCTCACCTCTCCCTCCAAGCCGTCATCGAACAGCCGGAAAAGAGCCGATATCAGGGACGATTTTCCAGCTCCTGTCCTACCCACCACGCCCACCTTCCAGCCTGGCTCTAACGTTACGTTCAAGTTCTACGGAAACGGAGAACCAACTCGAACCTCGTCTCGAAAACAATTCAATCCTTTATTACCCTTAACACAGGAGACTCGTTTGCCTCGTACGTCATGCTAACGTTCTTCAGGCTCAACTGTCCCCTCTTCGGCCAGTCGGCTGCCGGAGGATTGTCGCTGGTCCAGGAGGCCTCCTTAGGCAGGTCAGTGTACTGCAGTATTCTCTCCACGGACGTTATGTGAGCGATCACTTCGCCGCTCTGCTTCACTCCGTGTTGAAGCGTGCCGATTATGATCAACGATTGCGATATGGCTAGACCGACGTTACCTCCGAGCGTGTTCTCTGCAGAACCGTTTCTAAGTAAAACTTCGAATAGACGAGGAGAATGGATTCACCGAACGCTTACCGTTGAACGTCAGGATGAAGGAGAAGCAAACGCAGAGAAGGAAGAGAACCACGGCCATGTCCAGGTACAAGCCGAAGACGACGGGTGTGACTATCGTCATGTACCACGCGCCGGTGTGAACGTCTTGCAAATCGTCAAACTGATTCCTCAAGAGGGCCATCGTGTCCGCACCGCTGCTTCTGATGGTCGTCAGCCCGCTCAGCGTCGCGTTCACGTGAGAGAACACCGGACTCTTTGCTGAAAACGTTTACTTCGATCGGTCTCTTCGAGTTTCTATCGCGGATCGAAGTTCTGAACGCTCACCTACACCCTCGAGCCGTTTCACGCTCTGCGTAGTCTTTATGAACATGACCCTTGTGAAGAAGAAGTAGGCGAGGAGCACGCTCAGCGGTATCACCATCCAGACGTTCANTGTACTCAGATGATTGTACGTACGCATCCGTTTAACGTTTGTAGAACGAGGGAAACCGAAAATCGAATCTGTCGTTTAAAGGGGGGTTCGCTCTCGTGGAAAATACATAGAGTACAGAACTTATTGCCTTTTACGTACGTAAGTGTGGCGTCGGTGGTCACGTGTAATCTCACCTAACAATAAGTAGAAGTAAAGGGGAACGTACGTACCTATTCCATCATGTACGTTTTAAACGCGGCGGCGTTGGGCGTCCGTAGATTTTTACTTTGCTCGCTCGTTCAGTTTTCACGATCAACAGAAACCATCGATTGGAACCGTAACGACGGTGAACGTTTGCCCAGCGCCGGTCGCAACCGTAGAGATAGGTAGATGCCAAAGAGTAGAACTAATTATAATTTCACGAGTTCTCAACGACTTCCTCCTCTGCTCTTCTTCCTTCTTTAGAAGTCTCTCCCCAGCTTGTTTCGAAGTCTTCCTGATCATACATAAATGATATATAGTACATGTATACGTACTTTAAGTTCAGTCACTGCCTCGATAAATAAGTCAGAGAAACAGGATAGGGTGAAATCAATTCCGGATCGCTGCCCTTCGTTTGAACAGAAAATTCATTTGCATGCGGATACACTTATATTTTAACAAAACGGTATTTCCGACGTTTACAGTTATCGTTTGGACAGGTGCCAGGGGGAATCTTTCGCTTCCCCTGAACGGAGACATACACAGAAGACACGTACACACACATTTGTATCGATACTTTGAATTTGAAATAAATGCGAGGAATTCAAAGTATTCATCTTACTGTTCGCTGCACCGCGGTGCCATGTATGTTTTGTACATTTTATTTAACATTTTTACAGAGCACTCCGTGCCGTTACGTCCTCCGAGGAGTCCTTCCTGCCCAGATCCAGGCTTCTCTGTCTCGTGTTTTTCGAGCAAGCCGCTTCCGCTTGGTCTCGTAGAGACTGAGCCATCTGCGCGCCCGTGTTGTTCACCATTTGCGAGAATATCCCCGTCGGCTTGTCCCGCAGCAGGTCGTAAGGACAGCCGAACTCCTGTTCCGACAGACGAAACTTTAACACCGAAACGACTGACGCTACCGTTCTACGTACCACTATTCGGCCGGCGTCCATCACTATGATTCTGTCGCTGTCGATGATGGTGTGCAAACGATGAGCGATCGTGATGACCGTGCAATCGACGAATCTCGTTCTTATGGTTTTCTGAATCAGATCGTCCGTGCTGGAAACAAGAAATTTAACAAGACACGTTTCACCGACACGCCGCAAGTTGTTAGACAACAGTTGAAAGTTTCGTTTACTGCGAGTCGATGTTAGCCGTCGCTTCGTCCAGAACCAGTACTCTATTGTTCCTCAGAACCGCCCTGGCCAAGCATATCAACTGTCTCTGGCCAATGCTCAAGTTACTTCCGCTCTGCAACACCTTCTGGTCCAGCACGACCTCGTTCAGCTCGACTTGTCTAAGGCTGTCCCAAAGCATCGCATCTTCGTACTCGTTGAACGGGTCCAAATTGTAGCGCAACGATGCGGAGAAAAGGAACGGCTGCTGGGGAATTATCGATATCCGCGAACGCAGCTCGTGCAGTCCGAGGGTCTTGGTGTTCACGTCGTCGATCCTCACCTCTCCCTCCAAGCCGTCATCGAACAGCCGGAAAAGAGCCGATATCAGGGACGATTTTCCAGCTCCTGTCCTACCCACCACGCCCACCTTCCAGCCTGGCTCTAACGTTACGTTCAAGTTCTACGGAAACGGAGAACCAACTCGAACCTCGTCTCGAAAACAATTCAATCCTTTATTACCCTTAACACAGGAGACTCGTTTGCCTCGTACGTCATGCTAACGTTCTTCAGGCTCAACTGTCCCCTCTTCGGCCAGTCGGCTGCCGGAGGATTGTCGCTGGTCCAGGAGGCCTCCTTAGGCAGGTCAGTGTACTGCAGTATTCTCTCCACGGACGTTATGTGAGCGATCACTTCGCCGCTCTGCTTCACTCCGTGTTGAAGCGTGCCGATTATGATCAACGATTGCGATATGGCTAGACCGACGTTACCTCCGAGCGTGTTCTCTGCAGAACCGTTTCTAAGTAAAACTTCGAATAGACGAGGAGAATGGATTCACCGAACGCTTACCGTTGTACGTCAGGATGAAGGAGAAGCAAACGCAGAGAAGGAAGAGAACCACGGCCATGTCCAGGTACAAGCCGAAGACGACGGGTGTGACTATCGTCATGTACCACGCGCCGGTGTGAACGTCTTGCAAATCGTCAAACTGATTCCTCAAGAGGGCCATCGTGTCCGCACCGCTGCTTCTGATGGTCGTCAGCCCGCTCAGCGTCGCGTTCACGTGAGAGAACACCGGACTCTTTGCTGAAAACGTTTACTTCGATCGGTCTCTTCGAGTTTCTATCGCGGATCGAAGTTCTGAACGCTCACCTACACCCTCGAGCCGTTTCACGCTCTGCGTAGTCTTTATGAACATGACCCTTGTGAAGAAGAAGTAGGCGAGGAGCACGCTCAGCGGTATCACCATCCAGACGTTCATTACTACTATCATTATCAGGACGCCTATTATCACCATGAATATCTGGGCGGTTTCCAGCATCACTTTAGGCAGCAATTCGTCCACCGCGCCCACGTCCTTCGAAAACCTGTTCAAAATTCTACCTGCGTAGACAGACGACGATAAAATTTTCGTAACTTGGCGAAATTTCAATTGAAGTATGCGTAAATACCAGAAGGATTCTTATGATAGAACGTCATCGTAGCTCGGAGTATATTGGTGAACATGGAATGGTGAAGGTTCGTCGTGGCGTTCATACAGATCTTCATGAAGAACATGTTCCTGACGAAGACGGTGACGATGCAAGAGAGGATGCAGAATGCGTATATGTACAAGCCGTTGGACTTGCTTATTAGTCCGTGTTCGTCCAAACTGAATACATGGGACAGGAACGTGCCGTTCAATATGTAAGAAGCGTACTGAGGCTTGTAGGACCGAGTGTTGTTGTCCAAAGAGCCTCGGATTATCTCCAGATTGGTCCAGTAGGAGACCCAGTAATCGTTGCCGCTCGTCGCTGTTTGAGACACGACAACNTTACTGTTCGCTGCACCGCGGTGCCATGTATGTTTTGTACATTTTATTTAACATTTTTACAGAGCACTCCNCTACGACCAGCAGAAGGAGGAGCATAAAGGTAGAGCCACCGAATTGAAAGTATTTTTGGTAGACTTTGGNCGTGCCGTTACGTCCTCCGAGGAGTCCTTCCTGCCCAGATCCAGGCTTCTCTGTCTCGTGTTTTTCGAGCAAGCCGCTTCCGCTTGGTCTCGTAGAGACTGAGCCATCTGCGCGCCCGTGTTGTTCACCATTTGCGAGAATATCCCCGTCGGCTTGTCCCGCAGCAGGTCGTAAGGACAGCCGAACTCCTGTTCCGACAGACAAAACTTTAACACCGAAACGACTGACGCTACCGTTCTACGTACCACTATTCGGCCGGCGTCCATCACTATGATTCTGTCGCTGTCGATGATGGTGTGCAAACGATGAGCGATCGTGATGACCGTGCAATCGACGAATCTCGTTCTTATGGTTTTCTGAATCAGATCGTCCGTGCTGGAAACAAGAAATTTAACAAGACACGTTTCACCGACACGCCGCAAGTTGTTAGACAACAGTTGAAAGTTTCGTTTACTGCGAGTCGATGTTAGCCGTCGCTTCGTCCAGAACCAGTACTCTATTGTTCCTCAGAACCGCCCTGGCCAAGCATATCAACTGTCTCTGGCCAATGCTCAAGTTACTTCCGCTCTGCAACACCTTCTGGTCCAGCACGACCTCGTTCAGCTCGACTTGTCTAAGGCTGTCCCAAAGCATCGCATCTTCGTACTCGTTGAACGGGTCCAAATTGTAGCGCAACGATGCGGAGAAAAGGAACGGCTGCTGGGGAATTATCGATATCCGCGAACGCAGCTCGTGCAGTCCGAGGGTCTTGGTGTTCACGTCGTCGATCCTCACCTCTCCCTCCAAGCCGTCATCGAACAGCCGGAAAAGAGCCGATATCAGGGACGATTTTCCAGCTCCTGTCCTACCCACCACGCCCACCTTCCAGCCTGGCTCTAACGTTACGTTCAAGTTCTACGGAAACGGAGAACCAACTCGAACCTCGTCTCGAAAACAATTCAATCCTTTATTACCCTTAACACAGGAGACTCGTTTGCCTCGTACGTCATGCTAACGTTCTTCAGGCTCAACTGTCCCCTCTTCGGCCAGTCGGCTGCCGGAGGATTGTCGCTGGTCCAGGAGGCCTCCTTAGGCAGGTCAGTGTACTGCAGTATTCTCTCCACGGACGTTATGTGAGCGATCACTTCGCCGCTCTGCTTCACTCCGTGTTGAAGCGTGCCGATTATGATCAACGATTGCGATATGGCTAGACCGACGTTACCTCCGAGCGTGTTCTCTGCAGAACCGTTTCTAAGTAAAACTTCGAATAGACGAGGAGAATGGATTCACCGAACGCTTACCGTTGTACGTCAGGATGAAGGAGAAGCAAACGCAGAGAAGGAAGAGAACCACGGCCATGTCCAGGTACAAGCCGAAGACGACGGGTGTGACTATCGTCATGTACCACGCGCCGGTGTGAACGTCTTGCAAATCGTCAAACTGATTCCTCAAGAGGGCCATCGTGTCCGCACCGCTGCTTCTGATGGTCGTCAGCCCGCTCAGCGTCGCGTTCACGTGAGAGAACACCGGACTCTTTGCTGAAAACGTTTACTTCGATCGGTCTCTTCGAGTTTCTATCGCGGATCGAAGTTCTGAACGCTCACCTACACCCTCGAGCCGTTTCACGCTCTGCGTAGTCTTTATGAACATGACCCTTGTGAAGAAGAAGTAGGCGAGGAGCACGCTCAGCGGTATCACCATCCAGACGTTCATTACTACTATCATTATCAGGACGCCTATTATCACCATGAATATCTGGGCGGTTTCCAGCATCACTTTAGGCAGCAATTCGTCCACCGCGCCCACGTCCTTCGAAAACCTGTTCAAAATTCTACCTGCGTAGACAGACGACGATAAAATTTTCGTAACTTGGCGAAATTTCAATTGAAGTATGCGTAAATACCAGAAGGATTCTTATGATAGAACGTCATCGTAGCTCGGAGTATATTGGTGAACATGGAATGGTGAAGGTTCGTCGTGGCGTTCATACAGATCTTCATGAAGAACATGTTCCTGACGAAGACGGTGACGATGCAAGAGAGGATGCAGAATGCGTATATGTACAAGCCGTTGGACTTGCTTATTAGTCCGTGTTCGTCCAAACTGAATACATGGGACAGGAACGTGCCGTTCAATATGTAAGAAGCGTACTGAGGCTTGTAGGACCGAGTGTTGTTGTCCAAAGAGCCTCGGATTATCTCCAGATTGGTCCAGTAGGAGACCCAGTAATCGTTGCCGCTCGTCGCTGTTTGAGACACGACAACTACGACCAGCAGAAGCAAGAGCATAAAGGTAGAGCCACCGAATTGAAAGTATTTTTGGTAGACTTTGGACGAGAGGCGACCCTTTCCCATCACCTCCTCGTGTTCCGGGGCTAACTCGTCGTTCTCGTAGTTGTACGAAGCCTACGATCAATCGTTTGTGTCATTCGTTTCAGATTCACGCTGAGAACGTATGGTATTATATTAGTTACCACGCTGCTGGAGGTGGATGTGATCGAGGCTCTCCCGACACTCTTCCTGCTCACTCTCTTCTCGTTCCCGGCCTCTGCGCACTCGCTCGCCCTCTTCGCTTCCGTTGACGTTTTTATACGGTCCATCATCTCCACGAAGTCCCCTTCGGAATTGGACAATTCGTCGTACGTTCCTTCCATTTTTATTACACCCTTCATAGAATAAGAGAATAATTTTTAATAGACGATCTTGAGAGAAACGAGCGTCGATAAATTTACCCGGTCCACGACGACGATGTGGTCGGTCTGCTTGACGAACTGCAGCTGGTGGGTGACCAAAATTCTGGTCTTGCCCTGCAGATAGTTTTTTATGCACTTGTTGAAAAGGTGTTTGGCAACCCGTGGATCGACCGCGCTCAATGGGTCGTCGAAAAGATATACGTCGGCCTGTTTATAAACGGCTCGTGCCAGATTCACGCGAGCCCTTTGTCCCCCGGACAAAGAGGAACCTCCTTCTCCCACGTTGCTCATATCCCCGTAAGGGAACTGTTGAAAGTCCCTGGTTAGGGCGCACGCCCTCGTCGTCTGTAACGAGCGCCCATCCTCGATTCAATTCGCACGAAACAACGATTTCGTTATACTCTGCTTGGTCGTTATACTTACGGCCATGTATCTGTCCTTGTCGTACTGCTGCCCGAAGAGGATATTCTCCCTGACGGTCCCGGAGAACAGCCAGGCCTCTTGACTGGCGTACGAGATTCGCAGATTCGAGGGGTCGACCGTGCAGCCCAACGGGGCATTCTTGTCGATGTCGTTCCGTTGGAACTGCAGCTTCCCGGCACCTACGGGAAGTTCGTTCAGTAGGAGCTGCAAGATCGAGGACTTCCCCGAGCCCACTGGTCCCACCAGAACACACAGTTCTCCGCTGCGAATCGTCGTCGACAGGTTGCACAAGGTCGGCGGCAACTGGCCCGGTACCCAATTGGCCGACACGCGTTGCAGCATTATCGATACCGGCACGTGCTTCTCGTTGCACTCCAATTTCGAGTCCTTGTTGCCGTTCGTCATCCTGATCGACTCCACGTTCTCCTTTTCAATTTTCTTCCTCTTGAACTTCAACACTCCGTTCTGGTGAGCCTTAATCGACACCGGCTGGGCGTTCGACTTCTCTTCTAGCAACAAAAATTTCTAAGAGAGATTTCTCGTTCAGCGTAGATATAAAAATATACGAACAGTTTGTTGCAAGTGATTTTATCGGACAACCTGTATTCGCTTGATGGACACCAGCGTTTCTCCGATTAACAGGAGAGCTTGTGGGAAGAAGAGGGTGGTCGTCAGTTGGATTAGCTCGAAGTAAGTGGACAGCATGAACGTCAGTTCTGCCCTAGGCCTGTGCCCCAGCAGAATAAAGGACAGAAGGGTCAAGAAGAGGACCACGCGAGTCGTGAAGACCACGAACGACAGGTACACCGCGCGAATGTATATCGAGTATCCTATACTCATTATCTCGGAAGAACGTATGAGCGTGACCATCTTCTGAAACGGTTTCTCCCAAGCGTACATCTTGATCACCTGTGGTCGCCATCAATTAGAACTGTTTATTAAGAAGTTGATCGAAAGTAGCAGTGAAATTCGATCCGGTTACCTGTATACCGCTNGGCGTTGCAGCATTATCGATACCGGCACGTGCTTCTCGTTGCACTCCAATTTCGAGTCCTCGTTGCCGTTCGTCATCCTGATCGACTCCACGTTCTCCTTTTCAATTTTCTTCCTCTTGAACTTCAACACTCCGTTCTGGTGAGCCTTAATCGACGCCGGCTGGGCGTTCGACTTCTCTTCTAGCAACAAAAATTTCTAAGAGAGATTTCTCGTTCAGCGTAGATATAAAAATATACGAACAGTTTGTTGCAAGTGATTTTATCGGACAACCTGTATTCGCTTGATGGACACCAGCGTTTCTCCGATTAACAGGAGAGCTTGTGGGAAGAAGAGGGTGGTCGTCAGTTGGATTAGCTCGAAGTAAGTGGACAGCATGAACGTCAGTTCTGCCCTAGGCCTGTGCCCCAGCAGAATAAAGGACAGAAGGGTCAAGAAGAGGACCACGCGAGTCGTGAAGACCACGAACGACAGGTACACCGCGCGAATGTATATCGAGTATCCTATACTCATTATCTCGGAAGAACGTATGAGCGTGACCATCTTCTGAAACGGTTTCTCCCAAGCGTACATCTTGATCACCTGTGGTCGCCATCAATTAGAACTGTTTATTAAGAAGTTGATCGAAAGTAGCAGTGAAATTCGATCCGGTTACCTGTATACCGCTTATGAGCTCGTTCATGAATTGCACTCTCCTGTCAGTCGACGAGGCGATCTTCTCTCTCAGTTTGTGGACCAGCGAGATGAACACGGCGTTTGTCGGCAGCGTCATCAGCAACAGCACCGAGACACCGATCAAGCTCGCGACACCCACTCTCTGATATATGATCGCAACGACGACGATGATCTGAAAATGGGAATCGATGCGAAATGACAAATGTTAGTGAAGAGATGAACGTACCCTTCTACGTTACCTGGATCGGGGTGATCCAAAGGAAATTTAGGAAGAAGCACAACTCGTCGAACCGGCTCACGTCGTTGCTCAGCAGGTTCACCACTTGGCCAGCGCTGACTTTGAAAAACGCTGCTCTGCTGAGTCTTAAAATCTACGAGGTAGAAGACAGCATGAGGGAGGACCGAGGAATCGTATTAACTCTTGTAATATTATTTTGCATCATTCTGTTAACTACGATTCGTAGCTTTTTTTGTATATTACAGGTACTATCAATAACTCTGAAGGACGGTTTTAATTAAAATACGGAATATGTAATCATGGAATAAATTACGGACACTACGAGCGTCCTTTCCAGTAATCGTCTGACGGACACGTAATTATACTGATACTGGCATAAATTAGACGTACTTTTCTATAAATCAACGAGCAACAAGCGACTCGTAATCTCATTCCCATTTGCTGCGCCCTCATGTCGCAGTGATGCATCAGGAAGATGATTATCAGCTCGCAGATGACCAAGTAAGCGGCGTAAGATAAAACCTCCGCTTCCGACATCTTCGAGTCCTCCCTGGCGTTGAAGTAACTGATCACCGCGGACGACATCAGGGGAACGATAACTCCCAGACAGGCGTATTGCAAGCATGAAAGGAGTCCCGTGACGAAATAATCCTTCCAGAATGCCCGAAACAAGGCTCTCTCTAAACGGGGTTCCTCGTCTTCCTTCTCCCAGCTCTCTCGGTGACCCATTTCTTTCTGCTTCTGCTTCCATTTCCGTATCTCATCTTCCCACTTTCTGTATCGAGTTAAAAAATTGAACCTTTTTGTTGGACGTCATCGAACGCGCATGCATTAGGGACTGTTCGTCCAATAGATATAAAAACCGTTTCTTATTCTTTTACTGTCCGTCTTTAGTTATTCAAGACTTCCACGAAAAACGTGATTAGAACATTTGGAACTCATGCTGACGATTTGAAATGTTAATCACTCGTACGGTAATTAGATAAAAAACTATTTACGTGTATTTTATACACTGCTAGTTAATTATCGGCGATGCTTACTCTTCCAAATTGTCCGTCAATCTTTTCGATTCGTCGACGCTCAAGGGTTGATAGAGATCCGACAATGTGAGGTCTCTCTTCGCGCCTTTCATAAATATTTCCCTCGACCATCTAAAGTCGAACGTAAAATGTAACTGCGTGTTGCGTGGCATTCCAATTTTTTTCAAATAATAGCAGTACGTACCCGAAACACAATCGATTAAAGAAATTTGCACTTTCTTGCGGATTTTGCCTGCTGTACGAAAATTTGATTTCCATCTCGTTGTTAAGAAATTGTTTACCAGCAAAGAACCTGTCTCCTTCGAAGGCGCACTTACCCGACTATTATCTACTCGTCCGTTCCAAAGTATATTTATACCGACTGATAAATTTTTGCATGACAAATAGCGTTGAACCTTGACTATTTGTGCCGCTTATAATATTGTCATCATGGCTGAAAACGATTTGGAATGTCTCGTAAGACAAATTGTCCGTAAAGTGATGCATTCAGTGGTTGTTTTTTAATATAAAACACTGTTTACGTACAGTACAATTTCAGTATCACATCTCTAACTCAGAGCGGCATGGATTTGAAATGTGGCGCAACACGTGACAGCCGATAACCACTCGGACGCTCGATCACCTGTCTCGTTCGAACGCGCGTGGCTGTTAAGTTCAATATGACGTAAGTTCGGCAAAAGCAGTGTGATTATAATTTAAATCTAGGGTGTATAGTTGTATCCAAAATCTCCTGTAATTCAGCGGCAAGGAAACACGTGAGTAAAATGAATATTTTCCTGGGCGTACAAAAGAAAGTAGTTTTATTTATAGTTCGGTACGATACATTAAACATCGGTAAACATATATGTATAGATAAAAAGTATAACAACGTGGTAATCTCTGAAAAGCAGACAAATATGTATCACTGTTCTTCGCGTATGAAAAACGCGATCGAAGTTGTAGAATTAATGTATGTATATCGCTTCTACGATAAAAACTCTTAACCCTTTTAATCGTTTATTTGGTATTAATGCGAGCGTACAAAACTATTTCCATTTCAATAAACGGGTTTCTAATAATAAAAAGTCGGGAGTACAAAAATATAAGTACTCGAAAGCGCGCCAACCAGCAGTGCGTTTATTTGATAAGTACGTACTCTGTCAAATTTAAATCGATCGTGATCACTCATTGCACGCGAAGATATAAGTACACATGTTCGTTCCATTATTGTTTTACGCTCGTAACTCGTAATAATACTTGATAGGATTAACTAACTGATCAAGTTTCGCTTTCAAATTGTACGGGCTCTATCCACGATCATTGTTCTCCGTATTTGGCTATATATGATTGACAGGCTACCTTCACTAATTGATCGTACATCGCACGGTCGGTTTCTCTCACCAGCGAAGTGAAGTGGCTGTAATTATTCTGTAGTAGAATATGCGGATGGTCGAATTCCTGTAAACAGACGAAGAGTGATATTTGTTCTTCGTTAACCGTGCAAAGAGATCTTCTTTCCACACTTACCGCCATGCGACCATTATCCATAACTAACACCTTATCGCTGTCCATAATCGTGTTCAATCGGTGCGCGACAGTAAGGACGGTGCATTTCGCGAATTTCTTTCGTATCGTGTGTTGTATCAGAGCGTCGGTCTGTGGATCGACGTTCGCAGTAGCTTCGTCGAGCATCAGTATTCGATTGTTTCTCAAAATAGCTCTCGCCAAGCAGACTAATTGCCTCTGGCCAACGCTGTAGTTGCTTCCTCTGTCTAAAACGCGACTCTCCAATCCTGTACCGGCAGTAACAACGGCATCCTTTAACTCCACCTGCGGTCAAACGAGAAGAGCGGTAGAATGGGAGAATTAAAATGTTTAATTTGAAATACTGTACCTCGTCCAACACTTCCCACAACGATTTGTCTGAGAACTCATTGAAGGGGTCCAGGTTGCGCCTCAGCGTGCCAGAGAACAGAACTGGATCTTGCGGAATGATCGATATGTTGCGACGTAAATCTTCTAAGCAGATCGATGCAGTATCTATACCATCGATCTCGATGGCTCCATCAACTTTGGCTAATCTGAATAGAGCCGATATCAAGGACGACTTCCCAGCCCCGGTTCTCCCAACTATACCAATCTAGAAAATATTTTAAAGTCTTTCTCTCTTAATCGTCGGACTTGTAGATATTAAGAGAGAAAAAGTTTGTACCTTTTCTCCAGAATGAATGACAATATTCAGTCCCTTGAGTACTGGAGGATCGTCATCCGTATACCGCATGTAGACGTTTCTGAATCTGATCATGCCATCGGTTGGCCAGTTCTTGGGCGCGTTCGCGGGAAGCGCCTCTTGTATATCGGTCTTCTTAACAAACTTTCCTCTATCGCGTAAATTCGGTTCGGGCGCAATCTGCGTGTATTCTAGCATTCGTTCTACGGCCATCATTTGATTCGCGACCTCGGCGTTCTGTTTCATGCCCCACTGGATTATCCCGGTCATAGCCATTATCTGGGTGATAGCCAAACCCACTTCGCCACCGGAGAACGCTGAAACATGACGTCGTCTCGTTTTCCTCCACAGGTGATAAAAGAAGCGTTTGTGGATTCTTACATTCTTGCAACAGAAGGAAACTGAAGGTGAAGACACACGTGAACAAAAAGCAGAAGACGTCCAATGAGAATGCGAAGGCTGTACTTGCCACCACGTACATATAAACGGTGGACGTATGTACATCTTGTAATTTGTCGAACTCCTTACGAAGTATATTCTGCGCGCGATACGCTCTAATGGTAGCTAATCCGTTCAAAGTAGCATTCAGATGCGTGAATACTGGAGATCGAGCTGTAACAAAAAAAAATGTTCACGATGACGACGTTACGTCGATCGTCCGTTCAATCGTTGGTTTCTTCTGCTTACTCATTCCTTCCATTCGTTTGATGTTTTTGCTAGTCTTTAGAAACACTTTCCGTATCCAATAAAACACCGTGCCCACTAACACTACAGGGATCAAGAAAAGGGGATTGATAATGCACGATAGTGTCAGCGATCCGAACATCAGCATGGTTGACTGGCTGGCGTCGAGTATAGCCTTTGGCAAGAGTTCGTCGATGGCTCCCACGTCTTTTGAGAATCTATTTAGAATGCGACCGCTCGGGTTCGCATCGAAGAACGTCATTCCTGTTCTAATCAAAGCGCTGAATGCCATGTCGTGCAACTTTTGACTGCAGAGTATGCACACTTTGTAGAAGGTCAACGATCTGGTGATAGCGATGCAGAACAGACCGACGACCAGGGCTGCGTAGACGTACATGTAACCATACACAGACGAAATGCCCAAATCGTCGATAGAGGTATTATTAGTGGCGTTCTGCTCAGCTTGCGCCAGTTGGAAGTGTCGCGTTTCTTCTTCGTTGACTCTGAAAGTATCAATATCGATTGTAAGCTTGACCGTGAGAGAGAATAAAGCGAGTTCTGATACTTACAAAATAGAGACAAAGTAATCGTTAAGACTAGCTAGGAACTGTGCAAATATAAATAAGAAGAGTAGCGCTATTGTCAGCCATAAATTAGCACCGGTTTTGAAGTACGTCAGGAATATTGGCCCCTTGACTAGCCCGTGAGATGTGCCCTCTAACCCATCGGTGATTTTCTCAGGATTCTCGTCCTCCTCTTCGTCGTCTGTTCCCCCAATGCTTGCTTCTGTAGTTCTGCTCTGTTCCAACAAACAGGAAGAACACATCGATCGTTAAATTGAACATTTCGAAATTAGCCAAGATTCTTACTCTGGTGCTCGACGTGGAAAATTGCCTTTTCATAGTACTCTTCTCCAAAGAGCTATCCNGAAACACTACAGGGATCAAGAAAAGGGGATTGATAATGCACGATAGTGTCAGCGATCCGACCATCAGCATGGTTGACTGGCTGGCGTCGAGTATAGCCTTTGGCAAGAGTTNCTTTTTGTTGGACGTCATCGAACGCGCATGCATTAGGGACTGTTCGTCCAATAGATATAAAAACCGTTTCTTATTCTTTTACTGTCCGTCTTTAGTTATTCAAGACTTCCACGAAAAACGTGATTAGAACATTTGGAACTCATGCTGACGATTTGAAATGTTAATCACTCGTACCGTAATTAGATAAAAAACTATTTACGTGTATTTTATACACTGCTAGTTAATTATCGGCGATGCTTACTCTTCCAAATTGTCCGTCAATCTTTTCGATTCGTCGAAGCTCAAGGGTGGATAGAGATCCGACAATGTGAGGTCTCTCTTCGCGCCTTTCATAAATATTTCCCTCGACCATCTAAAGTCGAACGTAAAATGTAACTGCGTGTTGCGTGGCATTCCAATTTTTTTCAAATAATAGCAGTACGTACCCGAAACACAATCGATTAAAGAAATTTGCACTTTCTTGCGGATTTTGCCTGCTGTACGAAAATTTGATTTCCATCTCGTTGTTAAGAAATTGTTTACCAGCAAAGAACCTGTCTCCTTCGAAGGCGCACTTACCCGACTATTATCTACTCGTCCGTTCCAAAGTATATTTATACCGACTGATAAATTTTTGCATGACAAATAGCGTTGAACCTTGACTATTTGTGCCGCTTATAATATTGTCATCATGGCTGAAAACGATTTGGAATGTCTCGTAAGACAAATTGTCCGTAAAGTGATGCATTCAGTGGTTGTTTTTTAATATAAAACACTGTTTACGTACAGTACAATTTCAGTATCACATCTCTAACTCAGAGCGGCACGGATTTGAAATGTGGCGCAACACGTGACAGCCGATAACCACTCGGACGCTCGATCACCTGTCTCGTTCGAACACGCGTGGCTGTTAAGTTCAATATGACGTAAGTTCGGCAAAAGCAGTGTGATTATAATTTAAATCTAGGGTGTATAGTTGTATCCAAAATCTCCTGTAATTCAGCGGCAAGGAAACACGTGAGTAAAATGAATACTTTCCTAGGCGTACAAAAGTAAATAGTTTTATTCACAGTTCAGTACGATACATTAAACATCGGTAAACATACATGTATAGATAAAAAGTATAACAACGTGGTAATCTCTGAAGAGCAGACAAATATGTATCACTGTTCTTCGCGTATGAAAAACGCGATCGAAGTTGTAGAATTAATGTATGTATATCGCTTCTACGATAAAAACTCTTAACCCTTTTAATCGTTTATTTGGTATTAACGCGAGCGTACAAAACTATTTCCATTTCAATAAACGGGTTTCTAATAATAAAAAGTCGGGAGTACAAAAATATAAGTACTCGAAAGCGCGCCGACCAGCAGTGCGTTTATTTGATAAGTACGTACTCTGTAAAATTTAATCACTCATTACACGCGAAGATATAAGTACACATGTTCGTTCCATTATTGTTTTACGCTCGTAACTCGTAATAATACTTGATAGGATTAACTAACTGATCAAGTTTCGCTTTCAAATTGTACGGGCTCTATCCACGATCATTGTTCCCCGTATTTGGCTATATATGATTGNGATGCTTACTCTTCCAAATTGTCCGTCAATCTTTTCGATTCGTCGACGCTCAAGGGTTGATAGAGATCCGACAATGTGAGGTCTCTCTTCGCGCCTTTCATAAATATTTCCCTCGACCATCTAAAGTCGAACGTAAAATGTAACTGCGTGTTGCGTGGCATTCCAATTTTTTTCAAATAATAGCAGTACGTACCCGAAACACAATCGATTAAAGAAATTTGCACTTTCTTGCGGATTTTGCCTGCTGTACGAAAATTTGATTTCCATCTCGTTGTTAAGAAATTGTTTACCAGCAAAGAACCTGTCTCCTTCGAAGGCGCACTTACCCGACTATTATCTACTCGTCCGTTCCAAAGTATATTTATACCGACTGATAAATTTTTGCATGACAAATAGCGTTGAACCTTGACTATTTGTGCCGCTTATAATATTGTCATCATGGCTGAAAACGATTTGGAATGTCTCGTAAGACAAATTGTCCGTAAAGTGATGCATTCAGTGGTTGTTTTTTAATATAAAACACTGTTTACGTACAGTACAATTTCAGTATCACATCTCTAACTCAGAGCGGCATGGATTTGAAATGTGGCGCAACACGTGACAGCCGATAACCACTCGGACGCTCGATCACCTGTCTCGTTCGAACGCGCGTGGCTGTTAAGTTCAATATGACGTAAGTTCGGCAAAAGCAGTGTGATTATAATTTAAATCTAGGGTGTATAGTTGTATCCAAAATCTCCTGTAATTCAGCGGCAAGGAAACACGTGAGTAAAATGAATATTTTCCTGGGCGTATAAAAGAAAGTAGTTTTATTTATAGTTCGGTACGATACATTAAACATCGGTAAACATATATGTATAGATAAAAAGTATAACAACGTGGTAATCTCTGAAGAGCAGACAAATATGTATCACTGTTCTTCGCGTATGAAAAACGCGATCGAAGTTGTAGAATTAATGTATGTATATCGCTTCTACGATAAAAACTCTTAACCCTTTTAATCGTTTATTTGGTATTAACGCGAGCGTACAAAACTATTTCCATTTCAATAAACGGGTTTCTAATAATAAAAAGTCGGGAGTACAAAAATATAAGTACTCGAAAGCGCGCCGACCAGCAGTGCGTTTATTTGATAAGTACGTACTCTGTAAAATTTAATCACTCATTACACGCGAAGATATAAGTACACATGTTCGTTCCATTATTGTTTTACGCTCGNAACCTCGGCGTTCTGTTTCATGCCCCACTGGATTATCCCGGTCATAGCCATCACCTGGGTGATGGCCAAACCCACTTCGCCACCGGAGAACGCTGAAACATGACGTCGTCTCGTTTTCCTCCACCGGTGATAAAAGAAGCATTTGTGGATTCTTACATTCTTGCAACAGAAGGAAACTGAAGGTGAAGAC